>JABASP010002854.1:0-17297 GCA_019776565.1 Sminthurinus signatus | reverse complement strand
TTATGTCGGCTAAAAGAAAATGCTATTATTTCGGCTAAAAGAAAATGCTATTATTTCGGCTAAAAGAAAATGCTATTATTTCGGCTAAAAGAAAATGCTATTATTTCGGCTAAAAGAAAATGCTATTATTTCGGCTAAAAGAAAAGGCTATTACTCTGGCTAAGAGAAAAGAGTTGTTGTTCAGGTTAGCTGAAATGATTATTCTAAGCCTGTCATCTTGAGTTGAAAAACCTAACAACTTGGAGTCATCAGATACGGATTTACAAAGTAGTCTAATTTACTCCTGTCGTTTGACGGGCGTTTACTTGTATACATATAAATGAGCACTTCTCCAACTTGTCATTAAACTTGTTGCCCCGTCTCTTTCACTTTTTCATACTTATTTTTCCACAATGTTCCTTCAGCACAAATTGACGCTGGAAGTACATTGTACAATTATGTATAAGACCAGGACATTTTTTCATCATTCTCACTGGTTTTCTCTTTCTCTTTAGGTTTCTCAAGTTGAGTTGGGTCCAAGTTTTTTTTTTGGTTTTTTCCACATGACAATCTTGATCCATTTAATCCATTCCCGTATAATTAACTAACTGGAAAGATGGAAGATGGATGGATGGATGGCTGGATAAAATGGGAATGGAAAGTGGAGCGTGGTTTGTGGAGGACGGAAGATGGAAGAGCTATTACTGTATGAGTTGAAGGAGTCGTAACAGGAAAAGTGAACGTGGCACCGCTCCATGTTTTATTCACTCATTTATTTGCTCCTTTCCCCACTTTCTTCCTTCTTCCTTCCTTCATGGACAGTCGATCCAAGTCCAACTCTCAAGTTCAAGTTTCCACTCAACTGTACAGATCTTTGCCTCTTTCTATATTATTTTCTTGTGTGTGTGTGTGTGTGTGTGTGTGTGTGTGTGTGTGTGAGCTTCAGCATCAATTGTCATCATGATTATTGTCATTATCATCTGCTGTGGACTATAAGTTCTGTACTCTTCCGCCTGGAAATCCCTAATAAATCCATCTTTGCGGCAGATTGAGCAACAAGATATGTACTGCACAAAGAAGAGAGAAGGGAGAATACAAAACACGCAGACAGCTGACAGACAGACAGTCCAAGTCGAAGAAGAAGAAGAAGGAGAAGAACTACTCGAGAGAATAAGAAAAGACGGGAAAAGAAGAAGAACGAGCACTCTTGAATTTAATTGGAGTGGATCTCAGATCTTACATCAATGCTTTTTATTCCATGTATGTAATATCTACAATCTAGGATCTACAATCTTGAGATAAAACTGGGACAAAGCGGGAAGAAAGAGAGCCAAAAAAGGAGATCAAAAAGGAGACAAAGAATTTTTTGCAAATTGTAGATACCAGTATTACAAGAGCATGGATTTGCCCTTCTTCCAATTTCTAAGCTTTTAATGGTGACAAAGAGATGCATCCCATCAAATCAAATCCAATTCGATCCTAGTCGATCCGATCCGATCTATCTCATGCCATACCATTCCGTGCTATGCTAGGCCATCCGATTTCAATCAGATTGGATTCCAAATGAAAAACGAGCCCATCTATCCATTCACTAGTTTTCTCTATTTTCTATTTTCCACTCTCCATTTTGTTTTTCAATTGAACAAATGTATTTTTATTTCAAGCACTTTTTAGATAGATATTAGATACAGAGAAGATTGTTTTTTTCTGGATCTCTTCAACTTTTATTTATTTATTTGTTATTTGTTTGTAGCACCCGGCGGGAAACTATTATGCTTAATCAATGTTCAAAGTCAACTTCAATAGAGACTCCCAATTCTTAAGGAGCAAAAATGAGCATTGTTTTTCTTGTGCACGTCTTGACATTTAGCACATTTAGTGCTGTTTTCGTTGATTGCTAAAAGCAATGTCGCGATCTTATGTTAAATTATTACTTGGCGCCACTTACAGTGTCATCTTGTGAGCTCAAATTAACTTATTTTGAAGTGCCATCTAGCGGGACTACTTTAACTTATTTATACTGACAAGCTTCAAGCAAATACAAAATCATCACAAAGTGCGGATTTGTTACTTTATTATTATTATTATTATTATTATTATTGAACTTTTGTTTCCTGTTCCAAAAAGCTTCCGTCCAAAATCTAAAATACTGAGTGCAAAGGTACGGAACGGTGTCTGTACTTTTTAAACAGGATGTCAAAGTCAACTGACTTAATTGGGTGGCAGGATGTAAAATCTGTGTACATTTGCATAATCTACACCATCTAGATTCTATAGATTCAATGACTTGTGGTGCTGGATAATCGATCAGAACTAATGGATAATTTAAAGTAAACTTTCATCCTGTCAGCAAAGTGGCATGATAGTTTATGGTTTTACCTCGAGCTTGAATGCTCAATGTCGACTGCCGACTGTTGACTGTTTGCAGACTGTTCAGAGTTCATTTAACAGTGTTCACAGTTTGACATTTGGCATTGATACTTTAATTTGAGAATCTGAATTTGGATTTGAATAAGCCCGGAAGTGGAGAACGCATGTAGGTTTTGTCTATATATATTTATTGTCTGTCTGAGTCAGAATCTGAGTCAGAGTCAATGTCTGACTTCTGACAAAAGAATTACAAAGCCAATTAATTATTCAACTTGGCTCATCAATCCGGATTTCATGTTCCAGACTCTGGGTTCTAGAAATTCCGGATTCCGGACTCCGGACTTTGAAACTTTCAAGACAGCCGTGCTGATAATGATTCCTCCGTTTTGGATTTTGGATTTTGGATTTAGAATTTGGGTCACGAGAAGAGCATATTGAAATGAAATTAACTTGATGATCGGATTCTCTCTTGCTTGCATTTTACAGTATTCTAGTTGGTTCTACTCTTATCTCGCTTGTCCTGATGTCTTGATGCTTGATGCATTGATTTTGCTATTGTTTGAATTTAATTGACATGGTTATCTCAAACTAGTTGTCTAAAATGCGCTCATCGCTGCTGGGTTGTAGATTCTGGGCTAGTTTTAACTTTCTCTTTGTATCTACGTGGAATATGTAGATACTTTGTACTTTGTGCTTTTTGTATTCACCTTAGTTTAGTTTCCATGTTGCTGTCGCATCTACCATTTATCTATGTTGTATAATTTCTGACGGGTCATGGCTGATTCTGCTTCTGATGCGTATTCTGATATTGGAGCAGTTGTCTTCCTTTGACTGTCATTTGAGGTTGACAGTTTATTTGAATCGATGAGGAAGTAAAAGGAAATATTGTAAAATCAATGGGAAAATTCACAATTCAAAATGGAAACAAGAAAGAGAAGCAGTTGTCAGTACATAATACTAATATAATATATGGGGACAACAAAAAGAAATGAAATGGAAAACAGAGTACAATAGAATACAGAAAGCTGTACAGTAGACAGTAGAATACAACACAATACAATAGAATAGAAAAGATAATGGCAGTCAAAGCTCAGAGCTCAAAGCTCAAAGCTCAAACTCAAAAGGCTCAAAGTAAATGTTCTATTGGCAGAATCAGTCGTCAGTAGTCCGTCCACAGTCCACAGTCGTCAGCCATCACTGTCTTCTAAAAGACTTCCACTATGCAAGCAATGAAAAAGAGAGAGAGAAACCCCGAAATAGAAAATAGACGAGTGATCAGATACGACCTGCCGTGCGCTTTGAGCTTTCAGTTTTGAGTTTTCTGCTTTGTCCTTTGTGCTTTGTGCTTTGAGTTTTCAAATTCTCCAAGTTCCAAGTTTATTATCACAACTTTTAACTTTCCCGTGGACTTTGACTATGAATTAGAATGGGGACTTTCACTTTGAAACTTTATCAATTTCTTACACAAGTTTATTGAGCTGACTTTCTCCGTCATGAGTCATGAGTCACGAGTCATGATGCCATGATGCGTCAGCCGCGTGTTGTGTGTTTCAATGTGCCTAATACTTCATACTTCATACTGTACCTACTGTGAAGAACAGCTGACACTGAATTGTTCCACAGAAGATTAAAGAGTACAGGAAAAACAGAAGTCAAATGAATGGACAAGGAACTTTAATATTCAAACCTTTTTATCTTATTTTTCATCTCTTTTCGTCTTGTACCTTATTTTGAATGGATATTAAATAAACAGTGTTTGAATTAGTTCAACGTTTTATCAAAAATCAAAACAAAGTTTTGTAATCATATTTTTGAACGGATGTGAAATCAAAAGCTCAAATGAAAGGGAAATGTCGGATGAGAAAACAGGTTTTGGTTTTTGATTTTGGTGACAGTGGTCATTTGCGTTTGGCGTTTGGCGTTTGGCGTTTGGCGTTTGGCGGTTGGCGGGTTGTGGTCACAGAGCTTTGAACTTTGAATTTCGAGATTTGGGATTTGGGATTTGGGAAAAATGAAATGTGGTAATAAACTGACAGCTGACAGGTGATGACACAACAACAGCAACACGGCGCAAAAGATAAATATGAAGGCTTGGGGAGGAGGAATAATAAACCACTGAAAGACAATGAACAGGAATTGACGAGTCCCTAGACTCTCAACTCATGACCTGCCTCTGTCCGTTTTCCTTTTTCTATTCCCATTTTCATGTAAAAGCAGAGAAATAATGATGATGAGCGGTTAATCTTGATTTTAATGTTGATGTGTGTAGTGTGCACTGTGTATGATTTACATTATTTATTTTATTTGGCACTGTTATTTACGTATATTTTCCATGCAGAATTTTCTTCCATGTCATCCATGTTGTTGTTTTATACTTGTTCTGGGTCTGGTATTGTGCATTGTGTATTGTGCATTGTGTAAGATTGATTGGAGTGATGTGATTAGACGAGAGGAATACAGATAAATAAATGAAGAAAGAGTATACAAGAGTACAAGAGTATGAGAGAACATTGAGCATGTACTGAATAAACAGTTAGATTACAGCTCTGTTTCTGCTTTTGCTTGTTTCTTTTCCTCTCTCTTTCTTTCTTTTTTCATTTCTGTCTATTTAAAGCAATTGGGAAAGTAGAGGAAGAGAAGCAGAAGCAGAAGCAGAAGCAGTAATAAAGAATAGAACAAAACAGAATCCCAGTCTTCAAATATCCTCTGTTTACTCTCTTTCTGTTTATTCCTCTTTTGTTGTACAGTGTACAGTGTAGAATGTGCAGTGTGCAGTATTTACAGTGTGTTCTGCTGTTTCTGTGTGTAGTGTGTAAGCAGTGCAGCTCACTTTACTCTACAGTAGACTCTAGAGCACGTTGACTGAGATTCAGTGAGGCATTTATCAATCCATTTATTGTCTTTTGTCTGCCTGTCTCTTTGTCTTCATTCCCGTTTATTCTAGATACTAGATACTAGATTCTAGATTCTGCATTCTACATTCTACAATCTACATCCAGTGTACTGTGCATCCGTCCAGTCTCATCTCATCTCATCCTCATCCCATCTTACATTATACAACTACCTCAATTCTCTCTTTATCTCCTTACCACAGTTTATACTTGCATTTACATCTTCTTCTTCTTGTTTTATACTTGTATGTAGTATGATTTGCTAAATTCCATCTGTCTCTATTTTTATGAGATCACTGTCACTATCACTGTTCCTGCGACTGCCGTTCCCGTTGCCATTGCTAATGTCACCGTACTATTTCTGTAGATTCCAACGTAGAATATACGAATATAGATAATGGAGAATGGAGAATCCATTTAAATGCCACCATTTTCATTCTACTCTTTATCCAACATCCAACATCCAGCTGATGTAAGTAGATAATACAAAGACACTCTGTACAAACAAATCACGGACCATTTTCAATCCTAAGTAGATAATAAAACTAAATATATCTTCCATGTACAAAACAAATACCTTAAGCCGTAAGTCTGACTTTAATTTAAATCCAGAACTAGAACTAGATTCAGGTTCAGACTGCCTGCATTTTCAAAATGAGATATTCCGAGTACCTGTGCCACTGCACGTTGTGTTTTACCTTGACTAACGACTAACGACAAACAGAATGTCTAAAGTCGGTGGTCGTTATGACTGACAGATTATTATTATTATTTTGTAAAATCTGGAGAGACGCATATTATTATCATCATCAGTGTGTGACTTTGAACTTTGAGTAACCCGCCAAAAGATTGATAGATGGAGTTATCCACTTGACATTTTTATTACATGTCTCCATTTTTACTTTTTACTTGACATGAAAAATTCTTATGTATCCTGATGCTCGTGATACGAGTAGAAAGCAGAAATATTGTGAGAATTCGGAACCTTCTTCAATTCAATCTTCAATCATTCATCATTTTGCCATCTGTCTCTTTTCTCTTTTCTCTATTCTCTGTTCTCTGTTGTATATTGTATCTCCAAGGAAACCTATAATCTATATAGTAATATTTTGTACATATCTATAATCTATAATCTACGCTATAATAAGACGAGTACCAGATCATGACATTGTATTTTGAGTTGTGAGGTATCTTGATATGGATTAAATTTCCTGAAAAAAAGATGATATAGAGAAAACAAAAACAGGGACTCAATTTCAGCTCATTAGGCATCAGGCATTATGCATTTTGCATTTTGAAGGCCTTGTCTTTTTTACTTTTTACTTTTTCCATTTTCCATATCTCCTTTGTTTACTAGTTTATGAAAATTTGTTTTGTTCCGTTCCCTCCTGTTTCGTTTGTTCTGTTGTGCTTTGCGTGTTCTCCATATTTAAAGTAGTGAGTTGAGTTGAACAGAACAGAACAAAACAGGACGGAATAGAATGATGAAGAATCGGAATGAAAATAAAAAGGCGGTGGAAATAATTGGAAAAGAGAGGAGAGAGGAGAGAGAACGTGCTATTATTTCCATACACGCACACCACATTTATGTGTACTTATTTATTTATGTTTTATGTTTGGTGTTTTGTGTTTTGTGTGTACAGTGTACAGATATTTTCTATGAGTATTTTGTATTTCGTAGTTCGTAGTTGGGCACAAATTGGAAGATGGTATAAAATGAAGGGCGTGGAGTCCAAGAGACTCACGACTCAAGAGTCGAATGGAATTGAATAAAATGAAATGAAATTATACCTGGGTGAAATAGATAGAGTATAGTGGATGTTTGATATATCCAAAAGTATAAGTACAGAGTATAGAATATAGAATACAGAATGTGCAGAAGAGTGAAATTTAACTGGAGAATCATTTTCACTCGACCTGTTTTCTCTAGTGTAGAATATTATATTGCACTCATCATTCCTATTGCACTTTTAGACTGTGGGGCCGAGTGCTGCAGTTTCATTTTGGTTGGTTGGATCTATGGATCTGTGGAGCTGGAGCTGGAACTGAATTTAGTTGTAGATACGAGTTTTATATGCATTTACATTTTTCTGCATGTTATAGCATCGTTAAAACTGGAAACTGGAGGAGTGGAGAAGTGGAGAACTGAAGACTGAAGAGCTGTAGCTATACGAACTTGTAGACTGGAGAACCCGGAACTTTTTTACTCTCCCATTCCAATTTTCAATTTCCCTTTCACTTACTTTCACTACTTTCTAGTTTTAGGACCTCATCTCATTTGTTGTTTGGTTCGGTTTGGTTCTGTTCAGTGCTTTTCCATTTCTATTTTTATTCTGGTCCTTGTGACGATTGACGATCCAGTGATTCCGAATGACGATGGACGATGGAGAATGGAGAATGGACGATGCATCTCAAATCTCAAGTTAATAATGAATATACTTGTGTATTTCTGTGCAAATAATATATTATAGATAGTAAATATAGGTTTTTTTTATCTTGTAACCTCTAATGTAATGGTGAATCTTCAAAAACATGATTCAAAACTTTTCCACTTGACAACGCCATTCTACATGTACAATGTAAATTGTACATGAACTGTTTACACCATGAATTTGCAGGGATGATTGAATGTAGGAAAAATACTAATTTTTGGTACGACATGACATGCGTAAAACTTGTTATCTCGATTAATTTCATTGATGCCATTTTTATTGCCATTGTTTTCCTGTAGTTGTCGTTGTGGTTGGGAACGTCAGTTTCAGGGTCGTTGTCCATTTATCAAATATCAAATATCAAAGGAAATCCCAGAATTTACTGGATTTAACTTTATCAATTTGTCCATGAATTTTCTTTCTATCTATTTATTCATCAATGATTGGGGTTCAGATTTGTCTGATATACTCTCCTCGAGTTTACTCTTTGGAGTGTCAGTGGGTGCACATGTAATTCATGTATTTCTATGGTGTGTGATATAATCTGTAGTCCATAATCTATCCTCGAGACATTTGAAAGTTGAAAGTCAAATACAAAACAGGGCATTATTTTTTGCATTTATGATTATTATTACAGCCATTTGCTATTTTAAACGTATAAAATACGGTGAACATGTCATTTATCTTGACTCTCGACTCTGTGTAGACTTTGGACATGGTTGTTTGACATGGTCCATGAGCCTTGAAATGCACGCTTGAGCTGTGATACCCGCCAGAAGAAATGTAAAACAGGGGGACGAGTGGATTCGCTCCAGCGTTCTGCGTTCAGCCTGCCCTTTGATGTTCCATGATATTTGAACTGGAATGGTTCGTCTCGTAAATATTTTCCTACGCCCAGTGTTTGTGTAATGTACATTCCCGTAAAGGGGAATTCTAAACAGAAAGTGCGAGGACTTGTACGATATTATTGTCTTCTGCCTGGAATTTCAGTCTCAAATTTCTGCTACACTGTTTACTGTTTGACTGACTTTGGATTTCGGATTCGAATTTGTATTTGCATCGGTTGTGTGTACGTTTGACTTGACTTGGCTCAACTCACAATTTACAATTCACAAGTCACAAGTCAGCTGACTTGATGTCACGGGAATGAAATGGAAAAAAAATTGATTTAGTCATGAGCTGGCTCGAAGCTCGAGGCTTGAGGCTCGACTTAGCTCAAAGCTAAAGTTTTTCCCACGGATGATATATCGCAGTATCCATGTGTAATGTATAATGTAGAATGTAGAATACTACATTCCAAATTCCGAATTCCGAGTTCCGAGCCACGAGCTTTGAGTAGAACAGGAAAAAGTGTGACGGGGAAAGTTGACGATTATTTGTAAACTGCTAGAAAGAAGAAAAACGGAGTTGAAAAAAGCGAAAAGAAAACTCGCTCTTTTTCCTTTTTTCCTTTTATGCTCTCTCACCTTGTTGATAAAATAGTTTGATAAGAAAAAAATCTATATTCTCGTTCTATCCCAATCCAATCCAAACCAATCCAATCCAGTTCAATCTCTCTATTTTTATCCAGTCGCCATTATTCGCATTCACATTTTCGCAGTGGATTCGGATTCACTTCAATGTTCCATGTTCCATTCAAATACCGTTTCTATTTTCTATGTTTTTCCCTGTGTTTTCCCTTCCTGTCGTCTCTTACTTTACTGTTTATACTTTAGTAGGAAAATGGGGCTTTGTCCTCTGTTTTTCTACCCATTTGACTCTTTCCGCATTTTAGTTCCAGTTTCAAGGTTCAAGGGCTCCTCAAGCAGTTTCAAACCTCTCAACAAAATTTGGACATTATTATTCAAGCTCCAAGATTTTTGTACGGGGGAAATTTGAATTCTAACTCGAAGTTGAATTTGGTTTTGACTGGGTACTGGGTAATTTGAAACCGGATAGACAGAACGGTTTGTTTCTTAACCTTTTATACTTTTATGTGTAGAAAGTTTTCTACATTTTCCTGTTCTTTTGCATGTACAATCTACAGCGTACAGCGTAGAACGTAGTAGCATTTTGTACGGTGTACGTTGTATTGTGTAAGTGTTGTTGAGTTGACAATGGTGAAATAAGGAATGAAGGATGAAGGAAAAGGGACGGCTGAGTGAAGGAGAGTCCCACAGTGAATTTCCAGTTTCCAGGTGAATGAACGAGCCACCATGCTCACCATGAACACCATGAATAGACAGGATAGAAAAGAAAACAAGTGCGAGTACAAGAAGGAGAAGAGGAAGGGAAAAAGCAGTAGAATTTCCCACACCTAGTCAAACGTGAATTTGTAGGCATACATGACAACACATGCTCTATGATATGGAGAAAGTACCGTAGATGGTATAGAATAGAGAATAAAGAGACAAATAGATCTGACAGTACTTTGTAAAGTATACACTATACAGTGTACAGTGTACAGTAGATAGAAGAGGAAGAGAAAATATAGTAGTAAAGAGAGTAAAGAGTAAAGAGAAAGAGTGAGGAGTGACGAGTGAGGAGTGAAGAGTTAAGAGTGAGGTTGGCGTGTGGAGAAATTCCACTTCCAGTTTTGTTGCCATGCCATGTGCCATGTCATTCCAATTCCTTTCCCTCTTCAGCAGTTCTCTGTATTTCAGTAGTTCTGTAGTTCTGTATCGACCAAAAAAACCAAAACCAAAACCAAAAGGAACTAACGGCAAATGAAGTGAGTTGGCTGAGTTGATGTGTATAGCATGTTGAAGACATTGGACACTGAATGCTGAATGCTGAACACTGGACACGGACGTGGACGGCTGGACAATTATCTTGCCAACAACTCACTCCTAATTGCTTTCATTACAATGTACACACAAAATAGTCATGCATGCAAAACAACATGTATTATTGTATTAGACAGAGATAGAGATATGCACACACTTTACTATTTATTATGTGCAACTTCCAACATTCAAGAAAGGAGCTCACACATCACACATGATATGTCTGTTTGTTCCTTTGTTTGTTTGGGTTTGTGGAATCTACATGAATTTAACATGCACAACTGGAACATGGAGCAACACCCAATAATCACACATATGCACAATATGTGCAATGTGCATGTCATAACATCATATAACATAACAGTATACAGAACTTACAATATACAAGCTGTAGCTTGAGTGTGTCCTCCCCTACAACAGTATTTTCACACAGCTCCAAACTCAAAAGCATGTAAAATGTAAATGTTGATTGTAAATTGCACATTGTGCATGTCATGTGTAGTGTGTAATGTGTAATGTGATGTAGATATAATGAGTTGTATCAAGTATCAAATATCAATAGTCATCTATTAATTTACCAACTCACGTTTTCATTCTCATTTTCTCATTCTCATTTTCTTTCTATGGTTCTTCATTCTCATATGTGTACTCATACTCAATTCTCGCTCTAGATTCTTGAGTTGTAGCAAATCATTTAATTCCCGTCCGCCTCCTCCTTCTACAATGCATGTTGTGCTCTACGCTGTAAATCATCATCGTTAATGGAAAGTATACACAAGCTTGAGTCTGGAGTCCAGTTCGATTTAGTCCAGGCAAATTTATGATGGAATCTAAAATCTACAATCTACGTACAACGTACAACGTACAAAGCAGTAGAAGTAGCAGAGGCTTTTTGGTAGTAGTACATGAAAAATTCCCACTATTTCCACAAATAACATGAATATGAACATGAATATGAATAAGAATATGAAGTGGAGGAGGACCAACATGGAAATCAAAATCAAACTAAAAATCAATGTTCTTTAGATACATCTCATAAATATATAATAATAAAAGTAAATGTGTATAAAGTATAAAGTACACACAACAAAAACTGAGAATATGTGTATGGGGATTTTTCAACTCCCATTTGGACAAGTAGACAAGTAATTCATGATTTATGACAGGCGTTTACGTTTACGTTTTCCATCATGGGATTTCTATTTCTATTTGTATTTGTATTTTTATTCCTATTCGTATTCGTATTCCTAGTTTTTCTTGATACACTATATTTTTTTCTATGTTGTTTATTATGTGTATTTTTTTGTTATTTGCAGATGACACAATTTTCCCTGGCAAACAGTATTTTTTTCCTCGTAGTCCAAATCCAAATTCAAAACACATAAAACATAAAATCATTTCAGTTTGATTGTGTATGCATACATTGTACATTTTACATTGTAGATATAGTTTTCTATGAAATGTGATGCGATGTGTCAATGCCAATGTCATGGAAATTGTATTGGATTTTCTTGAGCGGACACGGATTTGACAGCGTATCAATAATAGTGAGAATCATGAATCCAGAACTCAGAACTTAGAGTCGAACAAAAAGTACAAAGTACAAGCATATAAAAAGCATCAAGTATCAAGTATGAAAAAGGGAATCAGAAAAATGAGATGGATGTTAAATAAATAAATCAAGATTTATTTTAATCTCCAAACTCTATAGATCAATTTGAGATGAATTCCCACTCTCTATTTTACAATTTACACACAGAAATTACACAATCTTTATTCCTTCCCTGTATTTTGAAAGCTTGAAGTTTGAAAGTTTGAAACCTGCAAAATTTTCCACAGAGATCAAATTCAAATTCAAAGATTGAAGCTGAAATCGGATTGAAAATATCATAAAAAAAATCAAAATTAGAATTTCTGTCAAAATCTCTCCTGAAGCTTTTTACTTTGTATTCAAACAAATTACACAAATACCTCGTATTGTAAAAAGTGTTATGAATTGTACATAATGTTCGGCCTGAAGCGTACTTATATCGTAAATATTATGTTATTTTGTCTACCAATAAATAAAAAATATTTAGATTAACAAAACAAAAGAAGTAAAAGTATAAAGTCTATGGTGGATTTCCCAGTGATTTCCCCATTCAAAATGTAAACCCCAATTTAAATCCTTATTCAAATAATATTATAAAAACACACAAACACACACACACACACAAATAAAAGTAAATCCTTTGGATTCGGATTTGGATTTTTCTAACCTTCTTCATTTTCCCATGTCTAGTTTCACTTGCAGCTTGCAGCATTTTTATATGTATTAAGTATTAAGTATTGAGTATATATTGATATTTGATACATGGAAAAATCGGGCATTCTGTATTCTGAATATTATGAAAAGAAACATGTATACCGTTTACTATTTTCTATTTTCTACCACCTGCGTCGTGGAAAAAAACTCCCGTGTACTGTGTTTCGTGTATTGTGTATTGTGTACTCAACATTATCCTGATTTGACGTGAGGATAACAAAAAAAATCATCTATTACAAATATCAAATAGATATTAGACATTAGGCATTAGGAAATGAGAAATGGAAATCCTCTTTGCATTTCTTTTCTATTTTCTCCAAATCCTCAACATCAACATGAACAAGACATTGATAATTCACTACCAAGAATCTCTAAACTTGATTTGTTATTGTTATTTTGTGGCTATTTTATTTTATTTGTACCTTTTTCTAGGGAAATTTGAAATGGAATTATTATTACAATAATAATAAGTCATCATGTTATGAAATGGGCATTTCTTATTATTTATCATGTATTTACAATTTATAGGATAACAGTAACGACAATGTTATGGCCTGTGGTCAAAGACGTAGTAAATTAAAATCCAAATCCGAATTTAGTATAAAACCCTCAATCCTTGATCCAGATGACAGATGATGAAGAATGAGATATTATTTTTCTATCAAAAAGTAGTACAAAATGTCAGCCATTTAATATGATTAATTTCTTCTCCTTAACTCATGCTTCATTTTTAAAAGGAGGTTCATTTCATTCAATTCAATTCTCTATTCTATTCAATTTGTATTAACCATCAAAATTTCTCTTATTATTGTAAAAGATAAATTTTGAATCGTGCGCCCGTGCCTTTTCATAACTTGTAGAAATAGAGAAACGAGCAAGGGTAAAAATCAGAATGAAGAATAAGAAGCAAAAGAGGAGGAAGGAGTTAGAAATAACGATAATATCTAAGAACAATGTGTGTAATAACAAGTGGATGGGATCACATGTCACATGTTCAATGTTGGTTGTAAGACCAAAAAGTTGTGACCGGATCCCGGTATAAAATTCAATGGAGGATTCAGAATCTTGATTCTGAATTCTAGAAACTAGAATCTATCTGCTAGAGCTAGAGTTGGAGTTGGCGTTGTAGTTGGAGTGAAGCATTGTCGTCCACTCTCTTCCTTTGAAGTTTGGAGTTTGGAGTTGGAGTTGGAGTAGATATAAGGAGGACGTAATCGGAGTCATAAAAAACTCTTACAGATTCTTTTGTTGTAAAAAAGCTCTGCTGCTCTGATACTTTCTCTCTCTTGTTCTTCTTCTGCTTTTGTCCTTCCTTTCCCTTTTTCTCTGTCTTGGGTCTTGGGATTTTGGTGTGGTTTTTGTTAAAGTGAAACTCAAGTTCCCTTTCTCTTTCCCGTCTAGAAGAACAAACCAAAGAACAAGACAAAGAGCAAAAGGTTGTTGAACGGAGAATGTTAAATCAAGGAAGAGGAAAAGGAGAGAAATTCCTTGAAATTTTAATGGTGTAACAAATATATCTATCTTTCTGTAATCGATTCCACTCTCTCTTTTATTTTTTCCCGTCTCTCGTTCTCTCTGTCTCAGAGAGTTTTTAGTTTTTTGTCCTAATCACTACTTTTGTGTTCCATCTTTTCCGACAACTGTCCAGACCAAAAATTCATTGTTTTTCCGTCTTTTTTCCTCACGTTCTTTACCAATTCAAATTCAAAATCAAAATCGAGTACTGAGCCTTGAGTCAATTCCCAATGCATTTAAAAACTGGAAAAAACGGAGCTGTTGATTTTCATGGACTTTACGGGAATGAATATTGAATAAGTACACTGGTTTTGAATCACGAGCTACTTTATTTGAATTAAATTACTAAACTGTGCGCACTGGCTGAAGCCTGATGCGCTGTTTAGAGTCTCATTTTTTTATGCGTTTGCTTTGCTTGTCATTTCAATTTGCTGCTGAAATACTTTGCTCAATTTAGACTTTGCTCTCCAAAAAATAGTTTCATTTTCATTTACTCTTGCGTTCACTTTTGAGTAATCGTTTTTAGAGTAAACTATAAATTCAGTAGAGAAAAAGTACTTATTATATTTAAATTAGTGGTTGGTAATAAATAAACTTTTTAATTTCTTACTACAAGTTTTTAATATTAATAATTCTGATAAAGGAATAAAATTTCAATTAAAAAATATTCAATAGTATGTGAACCATATTCTTCTTTTTCCGTAAAGTTACTCAAAGTTATTTTTATCGCTAATTTCAAAAAAGTCAGATTTTGTCAAATTTCAGTATTTACTGATTTAAAAAATAATAACTATTATGATGACAATGACTATCATAATTTGACTTAAAAATATCAATATTTGTCATAAAAATAGCGCATACCTATAAAAATTAAAAATTTAGTGCTGACGATAATATGACCAGAAACTTTTGGCATTGTTTCACTCTTGTATCATTTCACTTTGCTTTGCTTTAAAAGTTAAACTGAGTTTAACTTTTGAAAAAAAGCAAAGTGAGATGAAAATTGTGCTTTTCAGCATGCTTTTACGACACTGTAAAGTCCGTGAAATGAAAAGCAAAGCAAAGTAAATTGCGCATGCTTCAAAAAAAGCAAACTGAAAGCAAACTGGAAGCAAAAAGTAAACTCTAAATGAAAAATGAAATTAAAAGCAAAGCAAACGCACAAAAAAGTGAGACTCTAAACAGCGCATGAGGCTTGACGAGCACAAGTAATATCTATATTATTTATGATTTTTTGAATGTGTTTCAACTGTCACATTTCCCAAACCAAACCACACACCACACGTTTGTTTATATGGGCTGTCCATCGTTCATTGTTCATTGTCCATCAGACAGTGTCCGTCTTGTGTTCACTTTTGGTTTCACTTCGACTTTGATTTTGGTGGTGTTCCTATGGTTTACATTTTGACAGTTGTAGGTTTCTGGTTCTGGTTGTTGGTTGTTGGTAGCGGGTGGCTTATTAATTGGTAACATACCCTATGCACTGTGTACTACGGTAAATCCAGGAATCCATATAAGTTTCACATGTATACATGACATGTATTACATGTACATAGAGCAAAAGTAGCTCGCTCAAAAGTCGCATAATTGCATTATATTTTGGGTAATAAACATTACGAGTAAGAGCGAGACGGAGAAAGTGAAGAAGAAAGTAATAGAACCTAGATTTTAGATTGTGTCTGTAGAATGTAGAATGTAGAATGTAGATATGTGGATAAGTAAATAAGAGTGGAGAAACCAAAACCAAAGCCAAATGGAGAAGGAAGGGAAAGAGAGAGAGACACAGTGGGAAATTGGGAATTATCCTCGGTGATTTAATTAAGCCTCAATGTAAATTTCCGTGGAACCCTCACTCCAAACTCCAAACTCCAAATACTAACCTTTAACCTACCACCACAATCCAGATAGTCTGGGAGATGGAAAATGGAGAATGGAGTCCGAAGTCAGAGACAAGTGGAAAACTAGAGAGTCAAAGTACTGGCTTTTGTGTGTGGAGTGTACATGTGGGAAACTGCGACTAGAGTTGAACTGAGCTGCACTGGAAACAGCTGACAACTCTCAACTCGCAGCTACCAAAACTATGAGGATGAGGAGAATCGCAGAAATACAATTCCAGTTTCCAGTGCAACGGAATCCCACTCACAGTCACAGCTCAAATATCCCTTTCTCTCTCTCTCTCTTTCTTTTTCTTACCGACCAACCGCAACAACCATCAAAATACGGGAATGTACCAAAATAAATCCTCCAACTTTGTAAGGCACTTCCAAAAGTATACATTATACAACATGCACTTTGGAAAGAGCGGGAATTTAAACTTGAATCTAGTAAAAACTGGAAATTCTCTCACCAACTGGAAACTGAAATGAAAATATCTACTTTTTCTTCTTTTTCTGCCTTTTCAATTCTCGATCCTCGATTCCCGATTCCCGATTCGGCACTACTACATTTTAAATTGAATTGGAAAAATTGAATTATGGAAGGAAAGCTGACGCCGCTGCACGCTATCTAGTATAATGTACTTTGCGCTTTCTGGTATCCACTAATACCTAATCCCATATCAGCTCACAAGTTTTGAATTTTGAATATTACACAAACCTAAACTTTTTTACGGTGAATTATTCAACGTCGGCGTATCAAACGCATCGAACGTCAAACAAGTAACAAATATGCATCAGTAATATCTTTTTGTATTTCCTTTCACAACTCGTGTGTGGTAAAACATTGTAAACGTATATCCTAAATTCAAATTCGAAAAGTATTCTTCTTTTTTTTGAAGGTGGGTTTTGAGTTTAGAATTTTGAATTTAGAATTTAGACCGTGTAGAAAAATAGCTCTTATGAAATAACTTTAATAAAAAAAAGAATTCACGTTTGTATGTTTTGTATAGATATTAATAATAATTCCTCAATTTCATTTTCTAATAATTGAAATCAACATGAAAATTGACTTACCTGTTTTTTGTTTTGTATTGTTCACTTATACCACCACGAGTTTGTAGAAGTTTGTTTAGTTTTCACAAGACTCACATAACACATAAAAT
>JABASP010002853.1:0-17325 GCA_019776565.1 Sminthurinus signatus | reverse complement strand
GGAGAAGGATTTCTATTTGTTTGCGGGGATGCTAAATATATGGCTCGTAATGTACGAGAAACTTTGATAACCTGTCTTCAAAATATAAAAGGTACATAATATAAAACTTTTACCATACTCATTTTGTAGATAATTCATAGTTTATTGTACACAGCACACAGCAAACTAAAAAACATGAACTTAATTTTTATGATAATTTTTTTTTTGTATTATTTAGGATTGAATGAGAAAGAAGCAATGACTCTAGTTGCTACAATGGTAACCTCAAAAAGGTACCTGCAAGACGTATGGAGTTAAAAATATACACTATACAGATTAAATGACTACAGAGCTATCAACCGTTGTATATACAAATTACGAATTACGAATGTGCCTTTATAATTATGATTCAGATTCTATAAAACTAAAATTTCGTATTCGAAAAATATCATAATATTTCAGCTTAGAATTCGTTATGGATTGATTTCATTAAAAAATATTTTCTATATTAATATGATCTTACATGAGGAGAGAGAACCGCAAATTGATATTTTACGTTGATTTCTTTTATGAAAGTTTTTATTTAATTTTAGGAAATACTTATCCTCATATATAACTTTATCCATTAAAGTAAAATGGTTTTTAATTTAAAATTTAAACATTAAAATACAAGTAAGTTTAAGTTGAGTAAAAAAGAGAGGAGATTTCTTAAAATATAACAACAAAAAGAATTCATACTTGTACTCATATATCTTATACATTAATAAATCTTAAATGAGTAAACAAAAGTCTATTTTATATTATATAATAATATATACATAAATTATTTTAAAGTTATGTTGTTCAAAAAAAAACTCTTACGTAAATAACATTTATACAATATTCACATTTATATGATACATACTAGGGAATCGTAAGTATGTACATATTGATATTACCAAGTTGTGGTATTTGCTAATCTTCTCATTCTCCTGTAAAATAAAGATTTAAGAAAAAAAAACAAACATTTTAGTAACCGATATAATGTACAATACATAAACAAATATACATAAACAAATACATATATCAGAAATGACAAGTTTCGTATAATTAAAAAAAAACACACACATACCTTGTATTTCTGTCCTGATCTCTCATCTTCTTTTCCATTTCTGCATCTGTAAGGGTTTCTAAAAATGGAGTCCAAACTCCAACTTCTGTAGCATGTCTTGTTGGGATTTCAACTGTAGGTAAGGGAGCTTCACTAAAAGCATAAGTTCTTTGATACCAGGATAATTGACCACGAATTGAGTAGGCAATTGCTGTTACAAACTCTCCTCCAAGTCCTAAATCTGCACAATATCGCTCAGCGAATTTTTCTGGACTATTTTGTTTTTCACTCATATCCCATTCAATTTGATCAACAAGTGAAGTATTTCCAACATGAATATTTAACTAGAAGAAAGTTTAAAGAAAATTATATTATAAAAATTAAAAATTATAAACTACCATTTTTTTATTGTGAATAATAATGATAACAATAATTTTGAAAAGTTGACTTTGATTTTTTAATAGTATTTTTTACTTTAATGATGACTCTTTGGTCCATTTGATCATCAAGTAGGTTATCTGTAGGGAAAGCATCTATTTGTTGACGTATAGATTGTGCAATGGCAGCGACAAAGGTTTGAGGATTTAAGTCAAGATCGTCACATAATATTTCAGCAAACTGTTCTGGTGACACTAGAGTTTCTATTTAATTCATAAATAAAAAATAGAACATGTAATATATCACTCAATGCATTAAAAATAAAGAGTCTTCTATATATTCTACATTTTAAATAATTACCATTTTTATTCCAAGTAAATGTGTCACGTAATTTTTGACCCTCAATTTCCATATCCAATCTAATCGGAACTAATACTTCTGGTTGGTTACCATTTTCAAGAACTGAAGTTGGTTCTGTGTCATCAAAACTGAAAACAAAATAATAGAATTATTGAAACATTTTAAATTGTAGATTTATTAGATATTGATTGTGGAGTTGATGTTGGTGAATTACATATTATATACACATTGTAACACATTCTAATTTATTCTCTATTCTTACATTGTGCATAATATGATATGCATGTAAAACTTACCAAAGAGGAAATGTTCGAACTTTTTTCAAATTTACTCTATTTTTACTAATTTGTGTGGCTTGAGGTACAGCATCTAAATGTGAACTGTTTGGTAACATTGGAACCCATTGTGTTGGTTTTTTTGGTTTTGAATCTCGACTGTTAAGAGAAAAGAGAAGAAAAAATATTGTATAAGTAATTTGTTCATACACATCATATTTTACATGTACAAAATACATTTTTTAGATAGTAATTATGAATAAATTGTTTGTAATTTAACCTGGGTAATGGAGTATCCAAAGCATGAATAGCATTGGCTTTAAATTTATCATCATTCCCATCAATTACTTCATCTACTTCAACTGCTCTCAAAAGGGAAATATTTGAAGCAAGGACATGCTGACTCAAACCTGAATACATAACAAAAGACATAAGTAATACCATAAATCAGTGTTTTAATTTTAAATGTATTTTTAAACAATATAATATGCATATAATGTTTACTACAAACCTAATTCGGCTAAACGTTTTCGTTCTTCATTTGTAATTATACGACGGGTTAAACCAGGATATTTTTTATACAATGAACCTCTAAACATGCGAAGATAATTCCCCACCTATAAAAAACAGTAAATACATAATAGAATGCTCATGTATAGACAAACTCCAAATCTCATATTCCATAAAATGATAAAATTCATATATATTATACAACTGTTGATTGCATTTTAAATAATGTTTTTAATTTAATTGTGAATTTTTACCTCTGAACCAACACAATAAAATTCTCCATTCTCTTCAAGTTGGAAACTCACAGGCTTATCACCATAAGTCCTCACTAAAGCCATTTTTATACAATTTGTGTGCACAACACAGTAATAAAGCTAATCACTCTTCCAAGTACACAATTAACAAACACTAACACTATTTTATCGTCATTTTATAAAAGATTCCACCAAATTAAAATTAAACAATCATTAGCAAAATCGGCAAAAATCCTCGACGGCGGCGTCCCAAAATCGTGTTTTAAAAATTACCCCACAACACAAGATATGTCTAGTTTCAAAGGATTTTTACTCCCATGTGTTGTGTGTGCACAATATGTATATGGTCTGTCCTTTGTGTGTAGTGTGTAGATTTTTAATCCATGTGTATAAAAAAATAAAATAAAAGTTTAAGAGAGTGAAATTGATGGATATATACATGTAAATAAGATGTATATCACATGACAAATAAAGAAAAATGACCTTGAGCATTTATGCCTGCATAATATATCAGAATCCTTTGCCGTCAAATTCCAAATAAAGTAGTTATAATATTAAATCTTTGAAATCTTTGAAATAAGAAAAATGTCTCAAATTTTACTTCTGGGAATTGATTTGGGTACTACATCCATTAAAATTGTACTAGTTGACTCAAAAACAAATCTTATAGTAGAAGAAGCAAAATCCGATACAAAGGTAAAATTGTTGTTTTACATAATTTTTATACATTTTTACTGTGATAATTAAATTATGAATAAAATCTTTTCTATAGGCTCAAATACCACAGTCTGATGCTTTGAGAAATGAACAAAATGTCACGCAGATTTTTTATACAGTGAACAGTCTTCTTGCCACTTTTTCACCGGAGCACATGAGAAATGTACGATATATTGGCATCAGTGGACAAATGCATGGTGTAAGTTGATACTTTACTCCTTTTTTATTCTTCATGGTTTTAATTTTCTTATTGAATTATGCATACATGTATAATTTAAAACCTTCAGAAACGTGTTGAAATTTACAGGTTGTATTATGGAAAAAATCTCAAGTTTGGAACTGGACTGAAAATAGCAATTTCTCAGTAGATGCTAGTTCCGTATCAACACTAGTTACATGGCAGGTAAAAACCTCTACAAATACATGAATACAGATAGCTGTAAAGTGGTGATAATATAAAAAACTAAATTTTATAACTTATTATTATAACTTATTAAAACTGTGTACATTTTTACTTAGGATGGAAGATGTACACCGGACTTTCTTTCAATTCTTCCTGATTCTCCAGATGGAATTCATACCGGTTTTGGCATTCCAACTCTTTTCTGGATGCAAAAATTTGAACCTGAGTAACTTGACTCATTTTATCATTCTGGAACCATTCATGTATGTATGCATAACAGTATAGAATATATAGTGAGCTTTGAACAGATACACACAGTATTATGAATAATGAACACTAAACTATTCATTTTGCTCCGATATTTCAATAGGACCTCCTTGTGAGTATCTTGACAAATAATACAGAGAAACCAGTAATGACACCACAAAATGCAGCTAGTTGGGGATATTATGATTCTTCTACTGGAAATTGGTCTATTGAAAAATTAAAAGAGGCAGATTTTCCAATCAATTACTTGCCCCGTATAATAGATGCAGAAAGTGTTGCTGGGACTTTATATAATGACTGGCATGGAATTCCAACTGGAACTAAGATTGGTATAATTATTATCCTTAAATAACAAACTAATCAAAGTACTATACATATATATTATGTAAGTACATCAAAATTACAGTTCTTATAATGTGTATAAATAATAGGAGCGGCTCTGGGTGATATGCAGGCTTCAATTTATTCCACATTATTTGATAAACCATTGGATGGCTCGGCATTTTTAAATGTTTCTACTTCTATTCAATTAAGTTTTGTACTTCCAAAAGATACTAAATTAGTCACAAATCATTCTAACCATGGAGTAGAAATACGTGAATACTTTTTTGGACGATCTCTAGCGGTTGCTGCTGCTTTGACTGGTGGAAATTGTCTTCATACTTTTGTAAAAATGCTGTCAAGTTGGACTCAAGATCTTGGAGTTGAAATTGATGAAGGTTATTTTTTACATTACACACATCTAAAAGCTAATTGGATTTTCATAATTAATAATTCTTTGAATTGTTAAACACCTTGTTAATTACAGATACAATATGGAAAAAACTATTAATTATGAATGGAAACGATACAAAATCAGATTTGATTGTTGATCCTACTCTACTTGGTGAACGAAATTGTCCAATGAAGAAAGCAGCTGTAACTAATATTCATCCAAATAATTTACAACTTGGACAATTTTTCAGAGCCATTTGTCGAGGACTTGTTACTAATACTGAAAAATTAATGCCACAAGATATCTTATTAAAACATGGAATTGAAACAATTTATGGAAGTGGTTCAGCATTACTACGTAATCCAATTCTTCAAGAAGAATTACGAAAAACTTTTTCAAATTTTCATATCGTTGTTTGTGAAGGAGGTGATTCTGCTGTCGGTTCAGCTCTTTTAGGAAAGAAAATCCTGGAAAATTCCATCTGAATTATATATAATCTTTTTGATTGTTTTGATTCTATTTATTATCATTCCAGTATATTATAGTGAATATAATAAGTATATTATGATTATACTGTTAATAAATATATGTACACCTATAATGTATTCATTCAACAACAAAAAAAGAAGAAGAAAAACAAAAAATGACAATCATTCTTAGTACTTAGTATCATAAAATACAGGTGAAAATAAACATAACAAAGATAACATTAGGAAACAGAAATAAAAAGGCTATAGGAAATATATATGTTTAGTATGTATTTTACATTATCTATATGATGGTAATATCACATTTTCATAGAAATTTTACACCCTCTGGATCAATTACTTCCGCTTTTCCACGTGACTGAAGTGAAGTTAGACACTTTGTGAGGAGTAGATAATCCATATTTTTAAATTCAGTCTCTTCATCAGGATTGACAAGTTCATAATATGTGGCAACAGAATTACCTAAACCATGTGTATTTGCATAGTTGTAGATAATATCACCCCATTCTGCAAGTGAATGCCATAAGACAAAACATCTGTATAGAAAAAAACACACATAAAATAAAATATTAATTAATGTGTATGCACAATGACACTCTGAAGATATTATGAATCATCAATCATCATCATAGAATGGATATTGGTATACACAAAAGAAACATTTTTATATCATACCTTTCTTCCTTTTGATCTGCCCATTCAATAAATCCTTTACTTTTCATATCTTTCAATACTGAATCAATGGATGCAACAGATAATTGACGTGAAATATCTGGATTGTTGAAAAGTGGTATATTGTTGTTAGTTTTGTCCAAAATGAAAGTCTTGTGATGTTTACAGTAGTTTAATATTAAATTCGTCCAAATCTCAAATTGACGTTTTCTTGTTTCTTGATTCGGTTGTATTCTGTATATGTATGATATAAAAACACATCATAATATAAATTATAATCCTATATACTTCAATAGTTTATAACGACAATTAGTTTATAAAATTTTTATGAGTTTTTCTATTTTTTTACTTACGTGAAAAACGGAGGAAAGTAATATTGTGAAGGCCATTCTTCAAAATTAGGTGACATTTCGGTTTTATGGGATTCCGGTAATCCGGTAATACGTAACTATGAAACAATGACGAGCACTTAACTAATGTTCACTATATATAATGTTTCCTAAAATGTTAAAAGAAGAGAGAATTAATTAAATCCAAAAAATGACAAATCGCAAATCTGTAGAAATTTTATATATCCGTGCTCAAATAGCGGTTTGAATTTTTGAATTCAAGGGCAATTTATTTTTAGTGTTTCTAAGATCTTAGATCTTAGAAATTGTTATATATTTAATTGTTATATAATAATAGTCACTAATTACACTTATATGTATATTTAGCGTGTACACCTGGCTTAAATTATTATTTACATAATGCTCAAGTAGAGAGTGTGAATTTTTACATAAAAAAAAGTCTAAATACGCCCACACGTGTGTTGAGAGTGTTGAGTGTACATCAATCGCCTCTGTTTACTGTTTTGTTGTCATTTAAAAGTCAGTCCATAATAATAATAGTCTAAAAAATGGCTAATAATCAGTTAGCAAAGGATTTGCGACATTTACTTCTTGGTCTTTCAAAGGTAGCCAAAGCTCATGTGGCGATTCAAAAAGCAACGGGTTCTTCAATTTTAGAAAACTCAAGTGTCATTAAACTCCAACAAAATGTACCAAAACTAATAGAACAGGTAATGATGATTTGCATATCATACTTGATTAAATGTATAGCATGCGTATTTAACCGCTATGTACATGAAACAAAGATGATGATGTAATATATTATGTAATATTTGTTTTATAAATTTTACAGGCTATACCAAAAGATCCATCTAATATACTTGAACGAGCATCAATGGTAGGAGTTGGAGTTACACAATTTGCAAGTGTTGCTGCAAAAAATTTGGTCCGGAAGGCTGCCCCAACAGTCGTATCAACATCAACAGTGAATAACTCTGAAAGTAATGTTAATCAACAAACTCAAGGAAATCAAGAGGAAGAAGTACTATTTATACGAGAAGAGGATTTAGAAGGATTATATGTTAGGTCATTAGGTGTAGAAGTTCTACAACAGAATGAGGATGGTAAAAAATATGAAGAGGAAAAGAAAGAAAGTAATACTAATGAAAATAATAATGATAATAGTAGTCAGATAAGTCAAAATAGTGAAAGTATTTCAAATTCTAATCAACCTAAAATTTCTAAAGAAGTTCAAGATTCAGTCATTTTAGATGCTTTAAAACAACAATTAGCAAATACTGACAAATCTCAAAGTGAAAGTTTTCCTCCACCTCCTCCTCCTCCTCCTTTTTCTTCTACAACTTCTACTACAACAACAACAACGAATCGTCCGATTCAAGAGTCTCCATATACTAGAGTTTCTTCGGGAGTAAAGCCATTATCTAAAAGAAAACCAATTTCAGTAAGAAGAGGCAGGATTATATCTTTAAATACATATTATAAGTATATGCAATACAATATATTTGTGCTTTGTTTATTAACTTTACACACAATTTTATGAGTTGTAGTCTAATAATAATGGTGATAATAAATTTGTATTTGTGATTTTTTTCATGTACATTGTAGCAATTAGGTGAAACATCAAAAGAAAGAAAAGTTCCAGCTTCTAGAATAGGAAGGCTCGTATCATATGGTGGTCTTGCAGCGGGTTTAGGATTTGGTGCTATAAGTGAAATTACAAAAAGATCATTAGGTTTAAAAAAACCTACTGATGGGAATTCAATTTTAGATACAAGTCCATTTCTAACAGAGGCAAATGCAGAGAGAATTGTTGATACACTGTGCAGAGTTCGAGGTTAATTAATATGTGTATATTATGTGAGTATTGAGTATGATATTTTGCATGGCATGTAATAAACAGTACTGATGTTTTATTCTTTCTCTATGTTTGATTCAAAAGGTGCTGCATTGAAGATAGGACAGATATTAAGTATTCAGGATAATTCAATGATAAATCCACAACTTCAAAAAGTATTTGAGCGTGTGAGACATGCTGCGGATTTCATGCCTACTTGGCAAATGGAGGTATTTAATATAAATATAATTTTATGAAAGAATTTTAAAAAGATTTTTGTGAGTTAAAATATTTAATTTTCATATGATGTTGAAATAGAAAATGCTAGAAACAGAGCTTGGTCAAGAGTGGAGATCAAAACTACTTGAATTTGATGACAAACCTTTCGCAGCAGCATCAATAGGTCAAGTTCATCTTGGAAAACTTTTAGATGGTCGACCAGTAGCAATCAAAATACAATATCCTGGAGTTGCACAAGGAATTGAAAGTGATATTGACAATTTAATTTCCGTTTTAAATGTTTGGAACATCTTACCTGAAGGTATAATATGTACACATTTTTAACTTTCTATTTTGTGTATTGATACTTTGAGTTGTTGGAGGAAATATTATAGATGTTTTACAATTTACAATAATACTGATTCTGATACTTTCTGTTTTATTATTCTTTGTAGGTGTTTTCGTTGATAGTTTAATAGTAGTAGCAAAGAGAGAACTTTCATGGGAAGTAAATTACATTAGAGAAGCGGAATGTGCAAAAAAATTTCGTCAACTTTTACAACCCTATCCTGATTACTACGTTCCAGAAGTCGTAGGTAGGTGTACATAGAACATATAGATTACAAATTCATTTGATTATTCACCTAAATTCTATATAAATAGAGTAAAATGTGAAAAAAATAAACCAATGTGTTTTTCTCTGATTTTTTTAGATGAATTGACGACAAAACAAATATATACTACTGAATTAATTGAAGGAATCCCCGTTGATAAATGCGATACTCTAGATCAAGAAACTCGGAATAGGATTTCCTTTCTCTTACTTGATTTATTTTTCCGTGAATTATTCGAATTTAGGTTTATGCAAACAGATCCAAATTGGTCAAACTTTTTATATAATGTAGAAACTAAACAAGTAAGCTAATACTTTGAATCATTGTTTTATTTACATGTATTATACAAAATATAAAAATAATTTTATTCTTCCAAGTTTATAGAAGAAAGAAAACTATTCGAAACCTGTGTTAAATAAATTATTTGTATTTGTCCACAGGTTGGCCTTTTAGATTTTGGTGCATCAAGGGATTATGATGTAGAATTCGTTGATAAATATGTAATGATATTGAAGGGTGCCGCTGAGAATGACCGTGAATTAGTTTTAGATTACTCTCGAAAAATTGGATTTCTCACAGGATATGAATCAAAGGTATTCATATTTTGTACATTGTACATGTGGTCATGATGGCTATTCATTTTAATATTTTAGTATTTCAAGCATGCTCATTAATAATGATAATGCTTATATTATATGAAAATTTTCTGTATAATTCTAGGCTATGGAAAATGCTCATGTGGATACTGTAATGTTACTTGGAGAAGCCTTCAGGATAGGAGATGAAGCTTATGATTTTGGAAGTCAGGACCTAACACAGAGAATACAAAGGCTTGTACCAATCATGGTCCAAGAGCGTCTTTGTCCCCCACCCGAACAAGTTTATTCTCTTCATAGAAAACTTTCAGGAATGTTTTTACTATGTTCAAGACTTAAAGGTCATGTAAAATGTAGACCTATTTTTGATAGAGTATGGAGTGAATATCAGTCACGCAATAAGTAATAATACTATACTCTGTCTATAATTTATACGCTATGTAAAATATTAGTAAGTTATAGAAAAACTCGTCTATTTATTGTACATTGTACAATGTACATTGTAATGTACAATCAAAATTGTTGGAAACAAACATGTGTGTTTCGAAAATTTAATAGGATATGTAAAACCTATAAAAATATAAAATATTTAACGAGTATTATTTTTTAAAGAAGGTAATGGAAGTAAAAAACTTCGAATACGAAATACGAAGTAAAAAAAAAGGAAAAGTAAAATCATACGTAATCGATTGAAATCGACACTTAAAATAAAATGAAATGAAAATTTCAATTATTGAGTTTTAATTATGAATAATAATTAATTTATTATTTTTAATGACGAAATTATTTTTATTCACGCATTGAGTATTATAATAATGTCTTACATGTATAATATATCATATATATCCATCAAGATCATTTTTATCAAAACATTTGGAAAAGTATATTGGTATACTCTGAGTATTTCATGTACATTTGCAAACAATGCAATATTTTTTCATTAATAATATAATACATATACACATTAGAAATACTAGTCTAACAATATCAATATCAATAATAATTAATAGTAGTAATAATTGTAGTACATTTGTATAATTTTAAAACATTTAGTGGTCATGAGTGCGTTTTTGGCCGTCAAGTTCGATTATAGATTATACATTATACACATCATTGTACAATGTACAGTCAGGTCAGGTCACTTGAAGATCTTGGAGCATTTCAATATGGAAATGACACCGATTTGTGGTGGGTGTATCATCACTAAAGGAACTTCCGTCCTCATCCTTTTCTACATCATCATCCTCCTCCTCCTCATCTACTTTTCCCTCTACTTCTCTCGTCTTATCTCTTTGTTTCCTTTCCTTTTCATCAGACTTTATCCTACTACTACTATGGACTTTAAGCTCGTTTCCTTGTTTTTGTTTTACACCCACAGAGCCATCACTATCACTGTCGTCCTCATCATCTTGATCTTCCTCATCTTCTTCTTCTTGGATATCTTTTACTTTCATCTCTTGGACATAGCGCACACCAGACATGTCAGAATGAGCATACCCATTCTTTGTTTTACTTTTCCCTTTCCCATGTTTGTTCCTTTTCCTTGACTTTTCATTCACGACGACGATGGGAGAAATCCAAATTTTTAACTTGGACAGTCTCTTTACAGCCACTTTACTACTTCCATTAGAATTACTGTTAGTATTAGTGGAATTTGTTTTATTGTGATTATGATTCACAATTCCAATACCAATGTTTCGAGGTCTTTCTCTTGAAGGTCTTGAAGGGACCAGTTCATCCCTCTCAATGACCCCTTGGACAATTATACTATTATCATCATCCTCTTCGTCCTCCACATGGACATTACGATTATTTTCAGCTACATATGTATTTTGCTGTTTCTCCTGTACTTGAAGCTCCACATCTTTGTTATTGGTCCTATTGTTTGGGACGGGACTGAGTCGGATGAGAGTGGGCGGTGTATTCAGTACAGAGTTTGAGGGGTTTAGTACGTGTATTTGATTGGATTGACCTCCGAGAAGAGTCACATTTCCTGCATTGTTCGTCCCTGAATGATTATTCATGAGGGACATTCGGATGGATCCACGACCTCTGGATTTGTATCCACCACGACCTCCACGATTATTCAAGATTTTGTACCGGATGAATTTCTTCAAGGCCATTTGAACCTGTTTGCATATAAATTTACAAAATACTTGATATAAGCAAATGACTTAAAAAAAGTAATTTACACCTTCAAATTACTTTTAAAAATAGATAAAGCTGTTTATTGTTTGTGTATAACATGTAAATAAAACTGACCTCGCCGTTCCAGAAACAATAGAGACAGGACAAAATGAACCCCTGAAAGGAGGTGAGAGTGTGCGTTGTATAGGACCATAGACCAAACTCCAATGCAGATCTTTCCAGTGGAGCATCTAACATGTTGAGGAGGTTTGTTAACCCCAGAAGAGGCAAAAGGACAAGAGCAGCTTTTACTGCTTTCCTATTTTCAATACATCCAAAATCCAAAATCCAGATTTACAATAATTAGTCAAGGCCAATATAAATATGCATAATTATTATTCATGGTTTTTCTTATAATTGAAAATTACATAACATTTTATGTCAACAAAACTGTTTTGGGGTTTGGGTTTACTTCTTCTTATTCAATCAAGGTTAAAAGTAAATGTGTCTAGAGTCTAGACAAAGTATTTAATTTATGTGTATTTTATATATTTTATATTTTGTTTATTACCTCGCTTGATGTGCTTCAGATGAATTTGATTGTCTCAATTTGGTCACTAGAACTCTCAGTATGTTTAGTAAAAATGCTAGGTTCACCTATAGACAAAAAACAAGAAAAAATAATGCGTAAAATAACTCTTGTTAAAAAACGATTCAACAATAATTATGTGGGGAATGTACAATATGTGTATTTCATATTTCAATTTTGCTGGTCATGGTCATTGACATGAATGATTAATTATTAATTAAGTAAATACAAAATACATCATAAAAGATTCTGCCATATGTATTTTATGAATACTTTGCTATAGTACAAAATCTTGAAACTTAAACAAAAAAGAACATGACTCATATGAAACATAAAACTCTACAAATTAAATTGACTTGCAGACTTTCGTCATTGTGTTATGATTGTCTTTTGTTCAATAATTAATTGTGTGTCTCTGTGTACTCTTGAACTCATTTTTTCACCTTTTGATCTTTTTTATTGTCTGGTAAAAGCTGAAGAAAGTAGGAAAAAGAGAGTACATTGTAAAAGTTTCCCACTTTCTTAATTTTCCCCAATGACACTGAAACTGAAATTCGTTGCCAAGTGCTAACTGAACTGCTGATACACACATCATACTACATAATATTGTTTTGAAAAATAATATGTGCTTGATCTTTATAATTAGCATGGTTGATGGTTGAATGTTGAATCCACTGAGAGGGTTCGGAATTGAGAAGGGAGGAGAAACTAATTTAAAAACTAATTAAATTGATGAATGAAAAGGAAATGAAGCATTTTCGAGTTCATCTCTTCAATCTTATCTATCTATATTATTCTATATTATTAGACATGTATTAGACAGTAGATTATGCCCATTTCATCTAGAATCTAGAGCATTTTATTCACGATTCATGATGTGTGTGTGTGTGTGTCGCTTGTCGCTCTTGCTGACTGAAAAACATTCATGTTCAATGAGCATTGCTCATATCTCATATCTCATAATATTATGTATAACTAACTATACCAAAGTACAAAATAGTTCACCCACCAAATTATTGTACTGCACAATGTAATAATACTAATTTTATGGCTTTCCATCATGTGGAAATAAAATAAAAGTAGATAACTTATAACTTACGATCAAAACACCAAGACGTGGGCCTTCAATAATCCAGTAGTACTATTTAAAAGATGCAAACAAAAAAATCATGAGCAATCTAATATCTAAAATAGGAGCAAAAATTACAAAATTAATTACAAAATGTGTTCTTATATCTTTTATGTATAGACTTACCAGTGTGAAATTATAACCCCACCAGCATCTAAATAGAAAATAGAATGATATTATAGATATTATAAAATATGTATGGATTCGTATAGTTGTCTTTGTTATTCCAAATGACAAATCATCATCATCATAATATATAACTTGTAATTTAACAAAAGGTACAAAAAATGCATTCATGCCCTTTTGCTACTAGAAAATAGAAAATATGTCGAGAAAATATGATGAAGATATTTGGAAAAATGTATAGTAATTATCGTTTGCAAATTACGTGGCAGTTCCATAATGTGTTGCAGTCACGACCGCCCAAGCCAGAGTCAACGGAATTGGAAACACCCAACCGACAAGCGGATAAATCGACGGTGAGAGTTTCTCTTCAAATACGGTGACTATATTCCAAAAAACAAAAGACAAAACGAAAGTTAAACACAGTTACAATTTAAAGGTACATAATACATAACACACAGTTTGTCTTTTTATCAACCATCAACCAATTTTCTTCTTGCTTTTGGGAAAGTAATGCGAGTAAAAAGTTTTCTATTTTTTACAAGGATTCTTTTAGTCATTAATAAATAAAGCGTGCAGTAATTACCGATTGAGGATAATTATTGTCATTGTTGTATTTAAATTTGACTAGTTCTTACATTCTCTTTAGATACTTTTAGCTTGAAACTTTTGTAACTTGTAGGACCTTGGGCAAAATAAAAGACTTTTACATAAATATGTATTGTGTACAGTGTACAGTGTACAGTGTACATGTGCTTTGAACTTTGAAAGTTTTCACTTGATAACATTTGGTGCACAATACACAATACACAATTGAAACTATTTAATTCAAATGTTTAAGCTCGAAACGACTCAAGACTTGAGGTTCAAGGTTCCTCCAAAACTCGTTACTTGGAGTTTGGAGTTTACCATTTTGGTTCTGAATAATCATTCAATACTCAATAGCAATTCGAAACAGCTGGTTTGAACATGAAGAATCCACAGTTTTCCCCATTTTTTATTTATTTTCCACAGTCGAGGTTCATGGGAAATCACAACTGTATCATGCATTCGGCATTCGGTATTCAGAAACAGGTACAGTTAGAAATCAGAAATTCTGATTGAAGCTACAAACGTAAATGGTTCTCTATTTTCTCACATCTCCCATCATTAAATAGTTGCCACGTGGAAATCATTCTGAACTTGAGTGGAACTTAATTTGTGGTCCTTTGTTTTTTGCTTTTCTTGACTTTATCTGTAGTTTGTAGTTTGTAGTGGATAATTCAGTACTTGCAAACATGGTATTTGGATTTCACAAAGGTTCTCTGATGCTTCTATTGTAGATCACAACTCCAGGTGCTCAAAATTAACAATGGAGCATGAACTTTGGATGGAATCCTACGCATCTGTACTACGCTAATTGCAAGTTAATGAATAAAGTCTACCTGGTCTAAAGGTTATTTTATCTAGATAAAGGTTCCGAATTCCACAACTTTTCTTTGGCTTTTGTATTATTTGTTATCAATTATCAATTATTATCAATAATCAATTAAATATATACAGGATAAATCTATGTATAATGTACAAGCTTTCACTGTGCTACAGGATACCTTAAGAAAATCTTTTGACTCGTTCCAACAGTTTTTTCCAAGGAAAATTATTGGTAAAAGTTAATGTTCAAAAATATTACATTAGCCTGTGATAGCTGAGAAAATCCGTAAGAATATACATTGAGAATTCGAGAGAAAGAGGAGAAAGAAAAGAAAGAGTTGCGGTTGTAGCTCTCAACTTTCATCTAGCATCTAGCATCTCGCATCCATCTCCGTATGCATTTATGCACACGTCAAAGGAAATGGAAGTCTGTACCACAAAAATGATATGTACTTTTACACGTCAAAATCAAACTCAAAGTCAATGTTAAGCTTGGATTAATCCCGAAAAAGGTTAAACGCCAAAGGCAAAAACAATGAGTTGAGTTGTGAGTTGTGAGACAGGTTGCAAAAATGTGTAACTTGTAAGCACTATTATTATTTTCCTTTTTTACTAAGTGAAATTTCCATTCCCTCTTTTTCTTTCTTTTCCTTCCTCTGTTTTTTCTTGAGGTTGATTTCATAAAATATCCAACATACCTTTAAATTGGCACTGGCATATATTTTGCATTATGCCGACAGTTTTCTTCCGGTAAAATGTGCATGCATTTTGATTTTTATGCTTATTGCTTATGCAATGTGCAATCTAAAATGCAACTCTTAAAGCTAAAAAAAACCTAAAACCTAAAAACCAAAACCTTCTGAAGTCTGAAGGCCGTACAATCCAACAAATCTTTTACCTCATTCTTTTGCCGACTTATTCCCATTCTTAGCCTCATCCGTAATCAAATCCAAATTCATTGTTCGCCTTTCGTCTGGATTCTGAGTTCTAGCTGCTCTTTCACTTTCTACTTTCTTTACGACCTACTACCTCAAGTCTGGAATCCTGGAATCTGAACTCTGGAGTGAAAAAGGCCCAAGGACTTTTGTCTCTTTATGCATAAATACGAATACGATATGTACATTTTATGGTACGAGAAATGAGAAGAGTGTAAAGGGTAAAGGAAGTGGAGTAATTTGCTTCCATTTTCATTTCAAAAGTACTACAGACTACAGACTATACAGTATACAGAGGTTAAAAGTTGAAATGTAATTTTGACATTAGACATTAGACCAAGAACCAAGAAGCAAGATGAACCCTTTACCAATGTCAGTACCAGTACCAGTTTCACGTATAAAATGTGTCCTTTTGAACAGGCACAAGAACAAAAGCAACGTGCGAGATGAGAGATAAGTACACACTACACATTACACACACTTACATGTACATGAGGAAACGCGGAGTAGGAAGAGGTCAGAAAAGTTGAGAGCTGAGAGTTGAGCGTTGAGAATGACGGATAACAGACTTTATCCGGCATGACTCACATGGGAAGTTTTTCACATGTCCAACGCGGATCCGGCTGAAACTTGGTACACTTGTTCCTCTACCCAAGTGTACTCAAACCCTAAAGGGTTTTTACTGTATATTCATATTTCGATTTTTTATGAATTTTTGAAAATTTCCAAAGTAAAATATCCAGTTTTTCTTATGGGATTTAACAAAGGAAAATTTTGGTTTTAAAGGAAAGACTATACTTTTATGACGTAAACGTGTCTTTAATGATCATAGCGAACGCCTGGCAGGACCCCAGGAATCATACAAGACCTTTATCCAAAGTTTTAGGACAGTTTAAGTACCTATGTAAATGTCCACATTTTCACATTTGATACTCAATACACGATCTGTGTGTTTTGCAGAAGCTATAAGTAGTCACGTATCCCCCCCTTTGGTATTCAAATTTTCCTTTGTTAAATCCCATAAGAAAAACTGGATTTTTTAATTCGGAAATTTTCAAAAATTCATAAAAATTCGAAATATGAAAATACAGTAAAATCCCTTTGGGGTTTAAGTACACTTGGGTAGAGGAACAAGTGTACCAAGTTTCAGCCCGATCCGCGTTGGACATGTGAAAAACTTCCCATGTCAGTCAAACCAAAGTCAAAAGTCTACCACACCGAGATGCAGATTGCAGATTCTCTTATATAATTTTCCACGCAATGTAAAATGTAGAATATGGAGAATACAGAT
>JABASP010002852.1:0-17327 GCA_019776565.1 Sminthurinus signatus | reverse complement strand
ACCTTTTATCTGTCATTCCTTTCCAGTCTCTTCCGTTTCCTTCATAAAGTAGTTAATAGTACATTATTATCAAATAAAATGAAATGGTACTCTCAGATTTCAGATTACATCAAGATTCAAGATAAGAATGTTTATTTCCATGATTAATACTTCATTTAAACTTTTGTTTTGAAATTTGAGCTTTAAATGTCAATTTTGTACAAAAAAACAGATAAATATCTATGAGATATTTTAAAAAAGCGTTTACCTGGTTTTAGAATGATTTTTTGGTTTTGGTTACACACACTTTCCATTATGTATAAATTACAAATTTGTACGTATCTTTGATTTGTGTCTTCATCGTAATCACAATAATACTAAAATAAATGATGGTAATAATAACAGTTCTGGTCGATGTTTGTTTTTGTCCTCCAGTGTAGATACATATTCAGGGTTGACATATTTAATTATTTTACGAGCAATATGGTACGGTTTATTTTTTAATTTTCCTCTTTGGGTGATTATAGATTACAAATGGATGTAGTATTTACAGGGTACTTGTTTACAGAATATAGATAGCAGCATAAAATATAATACTCTATGATTTATGTTGAAAATCTTGTTGTATTTGCACAAAGATGACAAATATATTATATTTGTACTTGGAAAGCTCTGAAGAACTATCAAATATCAATTGTTATTATTATTATTATCCTTATCATCATCATGGTATAAGTATATATTGGGTGTAGACTGTAGACGATAAATGATAGTGACAATATTAGAGAAATGAAAACACTGGACAAATCATTGAATCATAGATAACCCGAGCAATCATGGAAATGAAAGTTGAGACTTTAGACATATCAAACTGACATTAATTCAGATATGGATTTGCACGAAAAATCCATGTATTCATAAATGCCATGTAAAGTTCTCTAGTACACTGGACACTGGACATGTTTGCTGATTCAACAAAAATTAAAATGCCAAACATCATACATCATGCATAAAAAAAATGAGAGTGCGGTATGGTGTTTGAACTTTTTTCATTATTTGTTTCTGCCTAAGAACTATAATCCAGCTGGCTCAGTGTAGAGAGGGAGAGAAAGAGAAAGAGAGCAGATTGTACTTTATACTAGTATACTTGGTAAAATTAGTAAAGTACATGTGTAATCGTGCAATAATTGTGCTTTTTGTGCTACATGTAAAAAAGGATAAAGCACAACTTGTATCATGTATTACAATAACTCTCAACCATTTTCATAAGCTATGTCGGAGTTACCGGGAGATTTTTTGATGGTTCATGTTGGCTTAAATGGTCAATGGTCAATTGTACCATTTTGGAGTGCAGGAAACTACAACTAAAAGGTGTCAAAAAAGGATGCTTGAATACATAGATGTATAACGTGGACACTGTGTGACATATGTTGTGTTGTACGTTTACATTTTTACATGGATATGCCATAAAGAATGACACGAGTTTGTTTGTCATAGCTGACTGTCTGGCAGTTATAGGAAAACTGAATGAATTACTTTTGCCACCACCACCGCTTCTAATCTAAAGTCTAAAGCATTTTAGGTTTTCGGTATCACAGCTTTATATATTTTTTTTTTACATATCTCAGATAAGATAAGAAGTTTTATAGTTTTTGTATACATGGTTTTTTTTTATAGTTTTATAGTTTCTGTCCACAAAATATACGATACATTATGTGATCATACATCATACATCATTCTATCATCTCACTATTTGCTCTTACTTTGTACTTTATTTTGTACAAATACAGGCGTTGAGCTTTGAATGAGGTATCAGGTACATCTACAATGTACAATATGATATGAAAAAAGAAATAAATACGAGGGAAACGGACGAAAAAGAACCGTTATAATTTATAATATGTTTCCAATTTCCAATGTTCGAATCTTTCTCTATAATTTTACTTGTACTCGGAGTCTCAGTGAAAATCATAGATACTTTTCATCGGAAATCTTGCTGTACTGTGTACTCTGCAGAAACTACAAACTATGAACATGGAAATGTTTATTTTTCAGCAAATTTATTATACATAAAAGCTCAAGGTGTTGCTGTTTGTATTTTTAACTTTTAACGTTTTAGCAAAGGTAAAATGTAAAATTAAATTTTGTTTTGACGCCATCTCCACAGACATAATAAATAATCCACGTGTACTACAAATTTGTAAGAAACAAGTCTGAAATAGAAAAATTTAGGCCTCAAAAATTTCCATATCTTGATATTTATGTAATACATGAGTCGTTTCTCTGGGGGTTTTTGCGTATCTTGTTTTTGTTTTGAGGTTGTATGGAGTATGGAGTGTGGAAATAGATTGTTTTGATATTTAGTCTCTGTCATTGGATTAGAGTTTTTTTTCTGGAGTCTGCTTGTTACAATATAAAATAAAATATATATAAAATGTAGAGTAGAACATATTATTATTCGCCTGCGTGTGGTTACAATTTACATTATGCGTCTACATAATACATAATATAAAAAAATACGTCTGAAGGAACATGAAAAAAACAAGAGTGTAAAACGAGGTGTACGGGTGTTTTGAGGGTGTGAGATGAATCGAAGAATTATGATTATGAATTATTATTATTATTATTCTATTATCCGTTTATGAACCATGTATAGAGTACACTGTGCATTGTACATATGTCTGTATCGACTCAGCTTGAACAAGGAAGGATTCCATGTAAAAGACTTTGTTCTTTATTTTGTATATTTTATATTTGCATACTTACGACGTACGTATATCAGACTGTATGCTGTATACATGTGTACTTCTTTCTTTCTCTTTCTCTTTCCATATTTTTCTCTTCCTCTGTTTTTATGTCCTGAAGTGGGGATGTGTGATGTCTTTGTACATATATATTTAAAGTATAAAGTACCTATTTAGTTTGTTAGTATTAGTGTGACTTGTCATCAGGGAGAGGATGATGAGGAGAAATGAGGACGTATTTCCTTCATATCGCACAAACTAACTAATACTTTTACACCTTGTATAAATACTAAAGTATACAGTATAAAACCTACCGGTTTCCCTCTCTCACAACTCAGCGTCTCCCCCCTCTCTATCCATAATGTACAGTGTCATTTTAATGTACATACTACATACTCACAAGTCAGTACTGAGTACCCTGACGCTCGTTTTGATATTGATGATCAAATTGTGGATTTAATATTTATATGTATCATAAGGCATTATAACCGAATAATAATAGTAATAATAATGTACTATGGACATGTTTACAATTTATGTATGATGTATCAAGCAAGAACGCATACATTATAATGTATAGTGTATAGTGTGTAGTTTGTACCTGATGTGTTTGGTGTGTGGGGTAGATAAGAAGCTTTATTGAAGGTGCGGTGACTTAACGAAATAGTCTGAAAAAGGCAGTGAGTGAGTGAGTGAATGGAGTAGATAAAACAGGATGGAAATTGTATTGAGTATTTAGTTGAAACGCCTGTCAACGACGTCAACCGGAAGATCCAAATCCAAATACCAAATGCTGGGCTTTTTTCATCAGATATGAGATTCATTCATAGAAAATAGAAACACATACACCAATTTTCTGAGGTGTTTGACTAGTTTATGGTTTATGTACACATGTATAATTGTATATACAAACTTCATACTTGAATCTTCATTTATCTATATTTCATATTTCATTTTGAAAAGTGTACAATTTAAGTCTGTTTAATAGGGTGATTTAGAAACTACTCGTATAGACAAATGTTATTTTTTAGCCATATTAATATTAGCATACATTTAGTAAGTGCTTCAATTCATACATGAAAAAAGAAAACAGAAACTTTTAGTATCATTTATATTATGCACAAACAATAAACAGTCTTTTTGAAGTCCAATTTGACTGAATTTCCTGGAGAGGTTTCTCAGAATTCTGTCCATACAGCTTATCATCATATAAGAAAAATGATTTGGAGAAAACAGGCATAGACATAATTTGAATCACCCTATTGTCGAGTGTCTAGTTTGTGTATGAAGAAAAGTTAGATTAGGTGTAAATGAAATCTGATGAAATATGAAGGCACGGACAGATGAAAGTATAACTTCATTCATGTGTAATACAGAATATATGTACTTAGGCAAAATGTTTAATGTTCAAGATATCATAATATTACAGACATTCGTAGTAAATGCATAAGAGTATTCGCAAGTACATGTTGAGTATCTACATTGGTCATAATAATTTGGATAGTTCATTCTCAGTTTGAAAATACATTAATAAATAATAATAATAATAAAGGCAATCATTAGGCTTATCAACCCACTGTGTTGTCGGTTGTCGTTTTCCTTGTCAGAACACATGTACTTGTAATATAATTGGCAATCTGTTGAATTAGTTCATAAACATGACATGTACAACGACAATAAGTAGGTAATAACATAATCTTTCGTGTAGTTGTAGTTTGAAGAACGTGTAGGTTGTAGAAACCTTAATGACAAAGATTAAGTATCAATATGAAGCAATATAGAAAAGTTGTTTGGATTTGGGTGATTTAGTGAATTCCCAGAGATGAATTTTAGGCGAGATATTTATCAACAACAGTCAATTCAAGTTCATTCGTAACTCTAGTATTTTTGAATTTTTTTTATTGATAATCAAAACTTGTTGACACTTTTTGATATAATATTCTACCGTCTCTGTGACTCACTACATGAGACATGAGGCATGAGGCAAGTGTACAAATATACTAATATTCATTAACGATGATAGTGATATTGAATATTGAATATAGTGAAACAAATGAATGAATGAAATTTTAAACGATGGAATATGAGATGTATTGCAAAGACACACACACACACAAATATATAGATACATTTGAATCTGATGCAGGTGTACGTCGGATGTCGGATCTGGCTTGTGAATTTTCTATGGAAAAAACACAGGAGTGAATCATTACTGTAGATTTTATATTTTATCCTATTATATTATTATATGACTTTTTAGTTTATTTACAATTTTCATGCAAATATACAAATAATATGTATTATATAAAAGATAAAAGTGGATAGTGTGCAGTTGTTCGGCTAGCCAAAGCCAAAGGAAACAACACCGCCTGTAAAATACTGTGCATATTCATGTACTTATTTTTTTTGTTTTGTTCAACGAACCTTTTATGCTGTTCTATTCAATGTAAATGCCGACTTGTTAAAAGAGCACGAGCGTATAACAGGTATCGGTTATTTGAGGCAACGGGGAGGAGGGAGTCAAGTGAGTGAGTGAGTGAGAGAGAAAATTGGAAATGTGAAATTTCATTTGAAACCGAGACCGAGACCATTTGCCGTTTTTTATTGTGTGTTTCTCTTTTTACACTTTATGTATTTAAACAATACTTAGACAAAACACAAGTGAACATACGCCTGTGGATTTTGAATTGAGAGTTGAGAGCTGAGAGCTGAGTAATGAATGAACGAATGCCCATTGTATGTTTTGTGTTATGTGTTGTTGTACTGTCGTCTGGTATCGTATGGTTTGGTCTGGTCTCGACTCTTTCTCTTTTTCGTCGTTGAATCTGCTACTGTAATTGTCCAGATCCACAATGTACTGAATACTGAAGTTTCCACAGGAGAGGAAAGAAATCGAATCCACATAGTAGAAAAAACAGACATTTACTCTTTACACAAACGCCACACAAGTGTTTCAACTTGATTATGTCTTTTGTGTATGTAAATTATGTGTAAAAAAAAAGCTGTGATGGAAGAATAGTCAACTAGACAACTAGAACTAGAACTAAACTAAAAACACCATAGGTTGTAAATTGTTAACTGTGATGACGAGGGTACTCCAGTTGATTGTAAATTGTAAACAGACTGTTCTGTTCTGTTTTGTTCTGGGAAAATATTTTCTCAGTTTATGAACTCAACATTTTGATATGATATTATGCATGCCGAGGTTCTATTCGAAATTCAAACTAATGCAATAATAGGAAGAACTTTCTTTTTCATTTTATATAATTTCAGATTTCAAATGATTTTGGTACTTGGTTAAGAAATATGATAAAAATCATAGTTTTTAAAAAAAAGAATTAGGTCTAAAAAATTTATTGAAAGTAAAGCTTTTCTTGCTAAATGACTCATTTCTAATTTCTGATTTATATGGCAAAAATATTATGCATACTACATCATTTCAAATGCCAAGGCAAAAGGCTCACTTTGCTCTACTAGTGACTGGAGAAAACTTATTATTTGGAATTCGGTTTAGATGTACAAGTCTTTGTACATTTTCTATTTATTTTTTTGTTTTGATATTTAAATTTCATATGATTTTTTTCTTCCTACAGTACGAATTACGAATACAAAATGCGAAACAAGTCTTATAGAATTTAAATTTTGCACATATCCTCATTTCTTAGTTTTGATGTTCTGTGGTTTATTTTCTAGGCACGAACTTTCTTTTTCGGATTCTGTGAATTTCAAAAGAATATGATACATAATATATATATTATGTGGTATATTTTTGCATGCATGAGTCCACATTTACAATATGCGTGTATGAAAGTACAAATGAGATACTTTGTGTATTCTTTTTTGGATATTCATACTTTGACGTATGATATTATATTATATCTATTACATATTGTATAAGGATGTAAAAATGCCTCGTTACACAATACACAAGTATTTCAGAGTAAGCAGGATGTTACGTCTGTATTTCTGCTACTGTTTTGTTTTTTTTTTTTTTATGATACTTTCTTCAAATGGAAAAGAATGCTTCATGCATAAAAAAAACAGAGTGGACTTTTTTATGTCCACATTTAAATTCAGGTACACGCGTCGGAAATTTCCTCATTACATATGTATGTAATATGTATGATAGTCAAACATTTTACATTTTCCAGTTTCCAGTACTCACAGAGATGAAAGTATCTAGAATCTAGACTAGTAGACAAGTAGACGCACTATTGCTATTTTGCCCTTTTTTTTCTTTCAACCTTTCTGGTTGTTTGTATTACGTACTGATCTTTTCAGTTCTTGTTTTTTTTGTACTGGTTACTGGTGGGATTGCTGAAAATATTATGATCAATACCACATGAATTATGAATACATGCATAGTAAATGATAAAACGTAAGGGTATATGCTAGTTGTTTTTCATGGAAATTTCATGATTTTAAAATTCGGATACATGATGATGTCAAAATATGTTTATGATGATGATTCCATAACAAAATTCAAGAAAACAATTGAATTTTCAACTTTTTTTTTGTTTAAGAAAAGAGAGGACAAACAAATTTGTGCATGCACAGAGTATACATAAATGTAATAAGTAAATAAAACTGAATATCATAATATATCATATAGTCAAACTCAGCTTTTAGGTGGGACATTTATACGTTAAACGGGATAACTGAATAATAATAAGAGAGATGGAAGTGCACAGTAGCTTGAAGGTATGTTTTGTGTTTTGTGTGTAGATGTAGATTTTGTGTATAATTAAGTATACAGACGTCACTACTCTACTCTTTTCTGTGGACTGTGTATTTTTATCTCTGTTTGTATTTTGTATTCTGTATTCTGTAGTTGAGAGAGTTGCATGTGTAGAAGCGGGAGGTGCTGGAATAGCGAAGACCAGAGTAAATACTAAATAGCAATTATCATTATAATATTATTATGATGATTATTCTTTTGCTTTTTTGCTCCAAGGATGACGTTTTTGTCGCTAGTACAATATTTTTCTTCTCTCTCTGCTCTCTGTGTGTATGCAAGTTGTGCTGCTTTTGGTCGTTTTTTTTCCTTCTTTCATTTGATTTCATTTCATTCCATTACATTAAATTTCATTTTAGGTTCCTAACTCTGAACTGAGGAAATGAAAATGAATGAAAAATTTTATATTATATTACGTATATTACATGTGCTGTATTACCTAAACAGGATTTGCTCCTACATATTTTCTCCCTTTGTATTATTTTTGTTCGAGTGGAAGTAGGAAATGCATGAAAGTCACGGTCATAGTTGTGTACTTTTTTTTAGAATTCGAATTTGAATTTTTTTGAGAGCATAGAACATAAAACATATGATACATGATACAGAGAACAGTGTACCTGCATAATGCATATAATATTGTGAGTTAGTTAGTTGTTATAGTTGGGTTAACTCTTTCGAATTTTGAATATTATGATTCATAAAGTACGTGAGAAATGTAGTTAGTTTGGAATTTACGCTTTACGTGTTACTTCCCATTCAGGAAAAATATTATGTTTTGTAAATATTAAATATAAAATGACTTTGGGTTTCTTTCCCTGTCGGAGAGTCTCAAATCTCAAAGTAGATATTGGACACAATACAATGCAATTTTGACCAGACCAGGCCAAACAAACCCCATGTCAAGCAATAATAATATTATGAGAACATTAAACTTTTGGTTGCACTAACACCGTGAAACCGTGGGTTAAATAAAATCCCTAAAGGAGTTCTAGAGGGAAAGTAAAAAATGTGTAAAAAAGTTGAGTGAATGTCGTAGTGAGGCAAGATGATCATTCTTTTAAAGTTGTCATTTTTGTTGTAGCGGAGAAATGATATGCGAAACGGTGTCAAAGTATTGTTGATTTTGGTTTTATTCTTTTTTATCCTAAAGCAGAGTAAAATCAGTTACTCAAAGTGACTTTTCAACTTATTCTTTACTCTTGATTCTTTAGGCTAGTTTCTAGTTTCTTTCAACTTTGAGCTTCAGCATCCAGCATGCTTGAACTAATTTTGTGGAAATTTTTGAATTCCCCAATCACAAATCACAAACACAGTATAACATCGTACATCAAATACAAAATATGAAAAATTTGAGTCCAATTATATCGTCGATAAATTGCTCATCATTATATTTTTCATCGTGTATAGTTGTAATTTTTATTACGGATTACGGATTATTCAATCCACGGTGAACTAAATAAAAAAGGAAGCGTTCCTTGAATTTACTTCAACTATCAACTTCATTATGTGTTATGTGTTGACATGGGCTTTGGGATTTGAGATTTTAGCAAGTGTACATGTAGTAATAATGTGTAATGTCTATACTTCAATTTATAATGGCATTTTAAAAACAGAATACTTGAAAACATCTCAGGTTGTTTATTCTTGAATATCAAATGTCTCATCTACCTCTCTATACATTCTACACAGTACATGTATTGTAGAGAAAAAAAACATGGCTTTCAAAGAGGAAGAACGAAGGCGTTGAAAATGTGTGAATGAAAAGCTATATTTATGTAAAGTGTACAGTGTACACTGTACATTACACATACATACGTATGAAGGAGTAGAACATAAAAGGCGTTTTAAAATGCATAAAGAAGAATCGGTAAACTCTGTTCTCTGTTCACTGTTGAATGTTGAACGAGAGCGGCATTGGGTCTTATAGTCATAGTTCATAGTGTATAATATAATATAATATTCTCGGGTACTTATGTATTACATATTATTTTTAAATTATAATAGGTACTCATATTAATATTTTCCGTCTGCGTGTACAGTGTACACTTTACATTTTATTTTTTATCTTGGCGACATAAAGTTTAGAGTTTATAAACACGCGAAAGCTGTGGATGTTGTGCAAATAAATGATTTGTTTGCTAAATTCTATGGAATACGTCATCGATTGCCAGGATGCGTGAATTTATGTGTGTAAAAAAATACTAGAATTATGAGCATAGGTAAAAATCCTAAATATTAAATACATACAATACTTTTTGTGTGTGTGCGTCAAATCTACTTATAGTCTATAGTAAAATACTATGCACAGTATGTGTGTGTGTGGATGGCGATTCGGATTCCGACAGCTGGAATCATTTTGTCATGATATTTGCCAATTTTTTCATCACAACGGAATTTTCAAATAGATAGAGAGTACAGAGAAGATTTTAGATTGTAGATTGTATAACGGATAGCCTATAGTTTATAGTAAATACTAAGCTGTGAGTATAAAAAATTGTATGATAAAATACTGAATCGTATAGTCGTTTGTATAATATAATATAATATGCGCAGTCACCTTTGAATTTTGATTGGCTGACGGGAAATTAATGGTAAAGAATTTGTAAAAAGACTCTACTCATCAAATAGAATGCTATTGATTGTTGTTCCTGCTGCTGCTGCTGCTGTTTGCTTTTCCTTTGAATTGTTTTGAATTTTGAATCGTTTATTCTTTGATGTTACCATTCCATTCCAGTTGATCTTCTGTGCATGTATTATGTGCTCTTTGTGAGTTTTGACATTGTACATTGTAAATTGCATGTTTCATGTACTTGTTAGTTCAAATCTAAATCTTCTTAGCTGGTTTGACTTGAAAAAATAATAATCGATGAATATTCATAATGTACATGGTAGAATGGAAGCTTATGTACAATGTACATGGCATAAACTAAGAGTTTCATTCAAGAAATTATGAACCCGGAAAATTATTAATCAAGTATATACTATTATGTATAGTTTAAAATAGAATGTAGAATCTAGAGTAAACTATATTACATATTATAGAGAAGTCAAAGTTGAGATTTCATACAGTGATGAATAAAGAAAGCTTGTAATATTATGCATTTTTATGTTACACTACAGATACGTATGGTTTGTTACCCCTCTAAAAAATTTGTCAGATACTGTATAGTTAGAAAAGATTAAGACGAAAGAGAGAGAAAGATGAAACATGGTAGAAGAATCATAGATGTAGAAGCATCTTTTAGCTGTACGTTGTACATTGTACATACAATTAGAACAACCGGCGATAAGAACCACGTCGTTGAGTACGTTTAAAAATGCTAAGGTTGAAGTTTGTTGAAGACCCAAATGAAAAACACAAAGAAGAATAAAAAAAAAAGTCGGATGGCAAACGCTAAGAAGAAAGAAGAATTGTATGCTAATCAACATGAGTCTATATGAGCTTTCTAATATGGGTGTACTTTGTACAGTGTATAATGTATAGTGTACATTTGAAGCTGAGGGATTTCATCAAGTATTACAGAAATGAGTTGGTAAAAAGAATAGAATGGAGTACAGAGGAAAAATCAGCACAGACTCAAGACTCAAGTCTACCCATGAGGAGGTATTATCATTGGTTTTCCACTCTGACTTTAAGGAGGTTCTTCCTCCTTTTTGAACTGTTGTGACTTGTGCGTGTGGATTTGTGAATTTTCTCTGTAAATACACCATACTCATTTTAATAATTGCTGCTATATTTGTGTTCTGTATATTGTACATAGTACATTTTACAATGTAAGTACAATGTAAATTGTACACCGTACAAAAAGTTAAGAGTCAAGTACCAAAGACTTGAAATTCTACATGATACATGACTTTATGTAATATGCATTAGATACGGTAGTAACAGAAAGGTTTATCTGTTTCAAAGGTATTTTGCACATTTCTGAATCTGAATGAATTTTTTGTGCAAATTATTTAAAAATTCAATCTTTTTTTACAATCAATTTTGATTTTTGAGAAGAACAAAGTGCGTATATGTACAATGTAAATTATACATTGTAAATTGTACATGTGTAGATGAATGATAAATGTCACATCTCTTGCTTGTTTTTATTACTTGATACTTGATATGGTTTCTATTTTCTATCCAATAAATTTTGAGGCCTATATAAAATTTTATAGACTGTGCGGCAGCGGTAGAGCTTTTTTTTTGCTTTGGTTTCCTCGTCGAAAAACATCTATAGAATGTATAGATCATATTATGTAGATCTTGATTATTATATTGCGTATAATATATATCTATGTTTCCGGTGTATAGTTTCAAACTCTGAAAATGTGAAAGATGATTTGATTGTTAAAATGCGTTTCCTCAAGAAAGAAAAACCAATATTCGCTAACCAAAAAAAAAATCAGTAAAAGAGGTTCTGATGCGGTTTCTCTGTAATAAAATCAACATATTACATATAAAGATGTGTGATTATACTTCCCGATCTCTGTTTTTTAATTCAGAAAACATTATTATGGCCGACGGTTCTTATGAATGGTCGTAGTTCATAGTTGATAGTTTGATTCGGTTTCATTTGAAGCTTTATCATTTATCGTGATGCTGGGATTTGGGATTGGAGTTTCACCCTGGCTGTACTCTACAGGAAAAGGATTGATCTCAACAATAGATTGATAGATTTTTTTTGTAGACAAAAAAAAATCCCTGTTTAGGAAGTGCTGTCCTTATTTTGTTTTCCTACGGTTCGCGATACTCACTATACACACGAGCGGTTTTGCACACGTAGAAGGTTGACGGTGGATAACGGGAAAATTGGGACAGTGAACAGGAAAGAAGAAGAAGTGAAATTCTGTTATTCTTTTCTTACAAAATATGATGTATGATGACTCAATGAATTGAAGATGCGTATAGTCCAGATTCCAGATGCACTTTTTTCATGTACCATTTCATTGTATTCCGTGTGAAGATCGGTAATCGGTATAGTTCAAGTTTGTGATTAGTTTTATAGTTTGTACTTTGTACTTTCTCGTTGGTCTTTTGTTGTTGGTGTGTGCTCTTCCATCGATCTCTCCATTCTCTACCCTCTTATTATTGGTGGATAGATAAAAAGATAGGTGTATTTCAGCAATGCATAGTGCATAGGTATGTCATTATACGTAGGAAGTAATATATGTACATCATTGACATATGAAGATGACGACTCTTAGGGAAATAGACAATTGGTATGTAGTATGTAGATTATGAGACGGAAGAGGAATGAGGGTAAAATATACAAGTACACCACCAAGAGGAGGACGGATGTGTGTAAGTGTCTATTTGTGTGTAAGATGTTGTCTAGTGTCTAGTATCTAGATTCTAGTAGTAGTGTATAAGTATTAAGTATCCATTCCATTCCAATATAAAATATAATAGCATTCAATACACACATGAACAATATTGGAAAATACAAAATACACACAGACACACTCTAGAAAAACTATCAACTATTAGGGAAAAAAAGTTTAATCCATTATCTTGATAGCATGACTCTTTTTTTTCTCTCTCATTCTCTCGATATACTTTACATTAGTACAGTTACTTCTTCTTTTTCTTCTTGCTCCTACTACGATTACTATTACTATTGTTTTGTATAGAGTATAGTAGAACTTTAGTGTATACGTGTGTCAATACCAATATTACCAATACCCAATACCAATGCATATACAGTATAAAATATGGATGGGATTGCTCAAACTTGAATTCAAAGCCCGTCAATCCTATTCTATTGGAATTGGATAGACGTCATGCATAAAGTCATTTCTTATTTATCGAAATACACACACACAAAAAAAGAAGCATAGACAGAGAGAGAGAGAATGAAAAAAATAGAGGACGATTGACAGACAGAAAGAGCTCCTGTATTCTGTGATGACTATGCCGTGGTTATTTTATTTTTGTGCATTATATCATAATAGTAGAAGTATAGATATAGCATATAGTATATAAATATCTATGTATCTATGTATTTTAGTCGGTTTCTTCTTCCTCTACATATGTGAATTTGTAGGTACGTGTACATAAGTAAGTAATGCTTTCGTGATAAAAAGAATTGGTTATCATGTTGTTCAATTCCAGTACGTTTGAATCCAATTCAAATGCATATTCCATAAGGATTACAAGGTGTATGTGCATTCTGCATGGTACATGGTACATGATATGGTAACATGAATGTAATTTTTCTCTCTCTCAACAGCATACGATTAGTAATAGTTTAGTACAAATAGTTTTTTTTTTCTGTTTTGGGCTGTTTGTACATGTTACATGCTATATTATTATCATTATTATTATTATTATTATTATTATGGTGGTAGTAGTTTATATTTTATAGTGTGGTGGTGATTGTAATGGTGATGGTGGAAAAGTCTGAGTTTGAGATAGACGGATACGAAGAGTGAGTGAAAACTCGTATTCGTACTCGTATATATAAATACTTGTGATGATATGTATTACATGGAAATGGATAAGTTAGTAGTAGTATAGAAGTACTGAGGACATTTATGATATGATCGTCCGTGTGGTCGATGGCAACACAGCACAAGACAAGCAAAGTACAATACAGTACAGTACATGAGAGAGAAAGAATGAGATATAGGAAAATAGAAAAAAAAGAAGAAGAGCCTTTAATGTTTTTCAATGATGGTAAATGATGTATGCATGTAGAATGTAGATGGTAAAAAGTTGGGTTTGGATTTGGATTTGGATTTAGAGTTGAAGTTAAAGTTAAAGCAAAAGCTAATACGTATCCGGTAATGTGTACATTGTACATTGTACGTTGAGTTGCATCCTAATGTGTATGCATGTCCTATGTACACGTGTGTGTTCTGTGAGTGAGTGTGTGTGTTTGGATGTATGGATAAGTAAATGGTGGATGGTCCCTGATAGATAGCTGACTGAATGTATTATGCATTAGATGGCTAGATGATAGATTATATAGATGCTATCGACTACCTCTAGATATCTCGACATGTGTATACTGTATACATTTATGTTTGTATGAAGTATGGAATCTGTATTTCTACCCATCTATCTACCTATCTATCTGATGAAACTTATGGATAATAATAGTAATAATGTGATATGTTTCTCGTGAATATGTGAGGATGTATCTATAGTATCTACATGAAACATGAACATAACATTTCCAGAGTTACAGATGGTGAGGAATTGGAAGGAAGGAAAGAGAAGAGAGAGAAGAGAGACGATGAGTGTGTGTACTTAGGTATACACTATACACAGATACAAATACAGATATTCCGTATAGATGGATGGATAGATGGATGGACGGATAGTAGGATTCATACTATGTACCTACATCACATCATGCAGAGGAGACAAAAAGCGACAAGCTTCAACTTCTAACTGCTATTATTTGGACAGGTAGATATTGGATTTGGAGTTGGATTTGAATTTGTATAGCTGTTGCTGTAGTTGTGGTTCTGACTCTGACTCTGGTTGTGAATGTACAATGTACATAGTACACAAGTTAAAAGTGTAGTACATGTTTTTGTGTGTGAAGAGTCGTAAGAGCACTCACTCACTATATTATGTGTACCATCAAGTAATAGAAGATAGAGAGAGAGGGAGACAGAGAAAGAAAGAAAGAAAGAAGGAGAGAAGTGCACGAAAGGAGAGGTGAGCATACAATATAGAATATAGAATACAGAGTACAGAGTACATTACACGACCGTTTAGTCGTTTAGTGATTAGTGGTTTATATTTGTAAGGATAAGGACTTGTATAATATATTCTGTTGACTAATCATATTCACGTATATTTTTCTAAGTGTGTGTATGCATATTATACATGTGTGTGTGTGTGTGTGTGTCTATCTATCTATCTATCTATCTATCTATGTAATGTTGAATGTTGAGAGACGTTCAAGGGAAAAATGGAGAATGGAGAGAGAGTAAAAAAAAATTGTAGGGGGGGTCACCATCCATCCAATCTAGAATCTAGAACCTACAATCTACATAAGAATCCATTGAGGGTGGGTTGGCTGTGGTGTACTGTGCTTGGAAAACAATAAAGTTTTCCCGTCAATTTTCCTCCGTCTCAGTACTCTTGGGATTTTCTTTCAGCTAGTTTCGACATGGACAAGCTTCAACTTTAATTTCCAATAGAAAAAAAAAGTACCTCATCTAACAACAACAAGATCCCAACAGTACAGCCGTATGACCTGACATTTGAACCCACCACCACCACCACCATCAACCATCAACCATCAACCACCACTACTCTCAGTTTTAGTTTAAGTTTCCTCTTTCCATCATTCACTCTCCAGCATCAGGCTGAAAACTCACAGCTCAAAGCTCAAATCTCAAATCACCAGATCACCCACACCAAGCAAATCCGTCCAGAATCCAATACAAAATCCCAATACGAGTCTTAAGTTTCTTATATATATATATATACACAGTACACAACACACAGTCAAATACGTGCTACCTTTACACATGTATGCACAATAATATCTGTAATCATAATAGTATTTTAGGAATATAATATATAACAATATAATACTTGATCTGACATCTTATACTGAGTCTCTCTGTTTTTTTTGTTCGTGCCTGTTGACTATTTATATTTGTATTTGTACATTTGTGTTTACACATCTGTTTACTGAGACGTTTCCTATCATATCGTGCACTCCGAACTTGTGTGTACCTATTGTCTTGACTCTTGAGTTTTGAGTCTTGAGTCTTGAGTTGAGAAAGAATTTAAAACAAGTCTCTCCTGCACCAGTACCAGAGCACCAGAACCAGAACCAACTTCAAGAACAAGAACAGGAAAAAGAAGGAAGAATTCAATGTAGAAAATTACTTATTTCCCCACTTTACACGTTCCCCGTTCAACTACAGCTAAAGAATTTAAACTCGAGACTCGATAGTCGAGAGTTAAAATAGCTAGAGAGAGGACTTGAGGATCTAAAGAATAGAGGGAGAGACGAAAAAAAAAAGTGTTGGCGTGTAAATTAACAAATCTATGCTAGATACTAGACACTAGATACTGTTCATTTTATGGACATACAGTACGAGTTCAGAGTTGAGTTGTAGTGCATACACCATACACACTCGGAACTTTTATGTGTACTGTTGCTGCATAGGAAGGACGGAAAAGGAGAAGGAGAAAAAGGACTACTTGAGCACAGGTGTTCTCTCCTTTGTTTTAGTCACCACAGTACTCAATACTCAATACTCCACACTCTACTCACCTTGATTTGATTTACAGTTAGTAGTTAGCAGTTAGCAGTGGTTTGACCTGAATTTTAAATCTCAACAACACAATAATTACAAATAATCAAAGCTAAAAGGTTTCCACATCCAACAACAACACTGCAAAATACCAAGAACCAAGTATCAAGAACACTGAAAACCCATTTGATAAATTCAAAACTCACTGATATTCCTGAGACGTCAAAGAGAAATCAAATTTTCACTTGCAACTGCTCTTCTTTGTCTTCTTCTTCTTCTTCTTGAAAGATCCTCATCCATAACGATTTCCGAATTCTACAACTCTACAATCATCATCATCATGATAATGGAATTTCTTGATATCAGTTCAAGTCAACAAGATGTTCACCTGTTTAAAAAGAAGAAGAAGAAAGGAGAGAGTTCAGATGGTAATAAAAAGAGGAGATGAAGGCTCAAGTCAGGAGTCACAAGGGACAAGAAAATGATGAGAGGAATCTCAAGGAATATTGAGCCATCTGGAAGCAGTAATATGATGACGTCATTTCCATTATCAAGAACCAAGAGCCAAGAATCAAGAAGACTGGACGTTCATGTCATCATCACTCTAGGTTTGTTTGTTTGTTTCCTTTTGTTCCAATTTCGAATCACTCTTT
>JABASP010002851.1:0-17351 GCA_019776565.1 Sminthurinus signatus | reverse complement strand
GATGTAGAAGAGTTGGTGAATGAGTAATGAAGGATTTTATGAATGAATGAAAGAATGGTTGAATGGTTGAATGGTGTAATAATAAATGACCATAGATCCTCCCAGCACCCATTGTCATTGGGAGAAAAGAACGAAAGAAAGAAAGAAAATAACAATTTATTGCAGACAAATCCTATTAAGTATGAAAGAGCATCAAGTTCCATGGAAGAAAAATCCCAAAAATTAAATGAGCATAAATCATGACAAAATGCACAGAATAGAATAGCTCTTGCAGAATACTTTTTTTCTTCCATTTATTCTTCTCTCTTTTAGTGGATAGTAAAAAAATATAACAGTACAAGTTATTAATATTTTAGCTCACAATTTACAATTAAATGTAAAAAAAAGTTTTTTATATATCAGAAATCAGGACTCAGGACGCCTAGTTTTTTAGACGGATAAATTCCTTCTGGTGATCACCAAAATGAATTAATTCATTAAAATTAGTCAAATACTTGTGTGTAAGTATCTATGTATTATGTAAGATATGCAAGATAATCTATAATGTAGGAAGTAGGAAAGCTATATGTTATGTATTATGTATTGTGTAAATAGAAGGATAGTATTAAATATTATAGGAGACAGAATACTTGTGTGTATCTATTTTAATTAAAACAACAATAATGATTACACAAGCACTACACACACTCTAATATCTCAGATACGCATTTGAAGGAAGAGATAATATATTCTGTACAGCATACAACATTTCATTACTTTAATAATCCTACGACTACGATCCTACGATATTCACACATCGGATATACAATATACAGGAACTTGAACCAAAGTACTTACAAAGTAGGAATAATTCCTATCATAAAAAACTGGGAGAGTGTGAGAACACTAACATCTAACATCTAACGTAAGATTATTATTTGGAATTCTGATAATCAGCATGTATATAAATATGAAAACTTATATGTACAATGTACACATTACACATGTACCATCTACAATCTACCGGAAGAAAGGAAGAAAGAAAGAGAAAGAGAGTTATTAGTTGATGGTACAAGTTTTTGCGCTGGTTTGCTATGAAAGCGGAGCAGGGAAAAAGGCGAGACACAGAGAAAGAAAGAGAGCGAGAGAGCGAGCAAAAGACACAAAGAGAGAAAGTTACTTACTTATGAGAAAATTAAAGAGACTAGAATGTAATTAACTGAGGCGCTAATTAAAAATCGCGGCACAGATTGTCATAATGTGATGTGGCGAACAAGGCGAACGTCGGTGAGCGTCAGAGAACAAAAGTGAAAGAGAGAGAGAGATCGAGACTTCTTCTTCATAGAGTTCATCGTCGTCCTTGTCGTCATTCTCTATTTTCTCTTCTTCTTCGATCTTCGAGTCGAGTTGAAATTGTCGGGAACATGTTTTGATATTCAAACAGCGCATGCATATACAATATACCTATAATACATATCTATATAATATGTAATATGTACCCCCATGAATATCATGTGTCTGTACTTAATACTTACACCTACTATTGCATTAGCTCTCATTGTTTTCTCACACTAATATAATATAAGCAGTTGATAGTCTTTAGAATATACAATATATTTATATGCATTATATGCATTGTAGGTTACATGGAACTGTTTTGATGGTGTGTGGTACATATTATCATATTATGTCGAAAGTTGAACTAGAAAACAAACCTGTTTTTACATAACCTTTCATTTCCTTTCGGAAACGTATAAATGCAACGAGTCCTTTACATAACACATAACACAAAACAAACTACAAACTACATACAGTAATAGAATGTATGCAAAATGAATACAACATCTACTATCTACAATCTACATACACATTACACATATTGTGTAGAAGCATCAAGTACAGATATTTACTTGGAGATGATAATGATGATGATAATGTGAATGGTGAATAGTACATCATAGTTCATAGTGTGAAAACTGCTGCTTCTGTTTGATATCTGGATAATTTCACAGTGTGTTTGTGAAATATCAGAAATCAGAATCAGGAATCCAAAATGACGAGGGGAAATGATGTCAACCCTTTGAAATTTGAAATAGTAAAGGAGCGAAAGAGAAATGAAGGAGTGAGAAATGAGAGAAAATGAAGAGTCAAATATAATGGAGAGAGAGACAGAGAGAGAGACAGATGAACGGCAAAGGGGTAACATGTGTATAAACGAAAACCTAAACGAAAATTCCAGGAGTACACAGCAGGAACAAATTGAATCATCAACTCATCTTTCATCTTCTTTTATATAAAAAAACTATCATTCACAAAACTATTGGACAAACGTCCGCTTATATGTAGTCCTTCGAAATTGATTACATATTGTACACAACATACAACACGGTTTCCAAAAATGAAAAAAGTACATTGAAAAAAAATAAAGACATGTACAAAAAATGTACATATGGAAATATCAAAGGCCTGCAAACATCAAACATATTATAAACAAAAAGTAAAAACTAAAAATGAAAAAGTACTTGTTTTTGGTGTATTCCACGTGTGTGAATCTCTTTATGTATCCAAACCGCATATTTAATTGAACAACCAAATCAAAAATAGCTACATAATCAATACACAATACACAATAAACACGTGTGTAATGAACTTGTGTCCTTGTAATTTGGTTGTAGTGTTGATACTATTAATACTTTGTTCTGTGTGAAACCCTTTCTCATCCTGAATCTCTTCCGTTTCTTTCTTTCTAGTTAAACTCTCCTACCTCCTAGCTCCTAGCCTTTCATGATGAACTTTGTACAAAACTCCTGAATCCTGAACAAGGACGAGCATCCAAAACAGTGAAAAGTATAATGCATTATACCATGTATTATGCACGACGTACGCCAAGCATAACACAATATAACACAAGATAGAGAGTTGGAAAACAGTTTTGGTGGTTTCGGTTCGGATGGTCCTCGCTTACACATTGCACATTACACATTACACTGTCTTTCCCTTTTGCCCTTTCTATATATATGATATTTTCTCTTTCCCACATCTAACAATTGTTTATCCATTTCAATTAGACCTCGTTGGCTTGTTTGACATGCCTAATTATTGTTTAGATAAATACATATGAGGGATAAACACAAGAGAGCTGGAGAGGGAAGGAGGGAGCGCGGACAATTTCCTTGTATGCTGTATGTAGTATGTATGCATTCCATTTCAGCAGTGTGTGTTCTCTCTGTCTCTCGTTCACTCTCTATCTCGGTGAATGGCTTTCCTATCCATATTTCACTCGAGGCTTTTTACGTAGATGAGAATATGAAAGTTTAAATAAAAGAGCGGTTTCAGTCTCTTCAGTCCATATTCCATATTGAACAATATTATGTAATATCAAGTAGTAGTTTTCTACATTGTACTTTAAATGATGATCCACATGATACATGAAAACTACCTGCATTGACATTGGACCAACATCCGAAATACATATACATATTGTGACAATCCCTGTGGAAAACTGTGCTGCTGCTGTCTTCTCATTCTCTCATGGGACAAGCTCTGTTTTTCTCTCTCTTGCTCTCGTGCTTTCCCTGCCTTCCTTCCTTCATCCTTGTCTACTCTGTGTTGGCTGTTGGTTAACTCTCCTATCCCAAAATTAATAATTGACTTTCTCCAACTTTTTGCAACTGTAACTATTCTTCTTTTACTATGTACAATGTACATTTAGTACACTCTCCAAACCTCATCCTCCTCCTCATCATCGTCATCAGAAATTCCTACCTTTTCCTACAATCTACAATTCTATTGTACTACAGCCTTGCTTCAGGAATGAGCCGACTATTCCTCTGTATGTATTCTGTATGTTGTATGTATATTCAGAATTCAGACTTTAATTTTAAAACAGGATACTTCCCTCGTGGTTTTTGTCTTTGTTATTTTTCCCCTCAAAAAAAAAAATTCTTCAATGTGAATTGTATGTTGCATGTAGAATGTAGAATGTAGAGTAGAATAATTGAATGCTTTCAAAGTTTAGTTACTACTCTCTACTCTGCAGTACATTGAAATACATACTCAACTTTTGCGTCACATTCTTCAATGTTCATAGTTCATATAATCAAAGTGAAACTGTTAAATTTTTAATCCATCATCCAACATCCAACAAGGATCAACCAGCCAACAGCAGGAACAATATTTGAGTCGGTGCATAAAATTATTTACACTTTTTGTTGGACCATCCAACCAACTTTGTTTTGGCTGGTTGTCTTTTTTGCACACCACATTATAGCTACTAGCTACACATTTACTACATATATATATTTATATGCCACAAAAAATGACTAATAACGTGCATACATAAAGTAGGTATAGAATATAGAATATAGATGATGGAATCTTATACCTATACAAAACAACAAATTGAGAACTCGAGACCAGAATGTAATTTCCCACCACATGCATAAATTTGTCTTTTTCATCCTTTGGTCGGTCGGTCGTCTTGACTCGTAACATATATTTTTCGGAAACGGAACACCGCGTCCATCATTTGTGAGTGTGAGGACAGCGGAGAAGAATAAAGAGAGGAAGGGAAAGAGAAGGAAAGGAGAGCGAGAGAGAGAGAGAGAGGACAGCGAAAAATGACATGATAAATAACTATGTGAGGAACGGAAATTATGACAGCAATAATAATACAGGTACGTCCCCATATTTGTAGAACAGCATAGATACTAGATACTAGATATTATTGTACATGTGCAAACACATATCATGTATGTCTGTATTATTATGCATAATACAATTACGCTATACTAAAGATCCATAGAATGTAATAATATAACTTTGGCATACAAAGTTTTGTCAAATTATTTCCCTTATATTTGTTCTGCTCATTCCGCTCAATACAATAGTACTGCCATGTATACATGTCTACATATACATCAGAGTAAATATACATGTGTATGTGGACACTCGACACTGACACTGACCGCGCTGTCTCACCCTTCCACACTCACCTGTGAATGTGAATGTGAGTGTGTGTGTGTTTGTGCAAACTATATATAGAAACTTTCTCAGGTTTTGTCATCAAAAATTATGAGAGAAGAGAGAAAATTACCTTTGTGATTGGAAAACTCATCGTCCGATGAAGATGAGACGCCGTCCCCTCCATTCTGAAACCAAACAAAGAATTCAATACCACAGACTATTACTCACATAATATATAATATACATAATACATACATGTAAAATACTTATATATTATACGCTATAGTATGCTCTGTAGAAAAGTACATATACTACATGCATACACACGTGCTTTACTACCCATCATCATGCATCTACATTATACATCATCATACATGGTTTCATTTCGACCAAAAACCTTTCACGGACTTCATGCTAATAATCTAGATAGCGAAAGAGGAAACTTGTCTCACTCTTTTACTCTCTCACTTTGACTTTGGTATTCGGTAAAGTTCACTACAACGGAAAGAGAGAGAGAAAGAGAGAGAAGAAAGAGAATAACAGAGCTATTGATCATCAGAAGTGGACAATAACTTTTGTGCCATTACTGAGCCTTCTCTCTCTCTCTCTCTCTTCTCGCTCTCTTTCTCTGTAGTTGTAAATTACTTTCTGGCTGACTACGTGTCCGTCTATTAACCCTCCTTCAATTAATTATATGTATGCTAAGATAAGAAGACTCAAGCCATATAATAATAATAATAATACATTCAGAGTTGAGAGAGAGTGTGAGTGTGTTGTGTGTACACTTTATCATTTTTGTTGACGTTCGTGCAAGATTATACTAGGGATATTTCAGGAAGAAAATCTACGATTACGGTTATACTTTGTGTACTCCTAAATCCTAAATACAGTAACTGTGTACTATGTATAATATACACATGTCGTTGGGAAACTATAATAATAATAAATAAATGTGTATACATACGTACAAGATAAAGATGATAGGTATATTCGTACATTTAACAGATACATACAGAATACAGAGGTACATGAACATTGAACATGCCCAATAAATGTAAAAACTACACCAAAAACTAACCATAATCATAAAGCCATCATAATAATAGTACACACGTATAGTTCTGAAGAATGATATATCTTTCTAACTATCTATGCATCTATCTATTTAGAAATGTATATATATATGCATATCATGTATGTTTAAATGATCAAGAATTATTATTCAAAAGTCGTATATAAATATTTCCTTTTATAAAATAGAGTCAGTAAGATCTATAATAAATAGACTATAGACTATACAGTTCAACTTACAACCTGGCAAATTTGATAATTGAGTACGACCTGTATAAAATATTATACTGCATATATTATATATATATGTTTCTTTGTACATGTACTTTCTAAATCTGTTTTTTTTTTTTATTTCATCCTATACATGGCACTCGTGTACGGGATTTGATGATGATAATGATTATTTTATTTTAGAATCTAGAATATATAGATGCAAATTAAGAGCCGTCTGCAATATACGGAATGCATAGTGGTCCGTTTTAGTTTTATACATTGTCATTAGTATTATTATTATGGTTTTTAATACCACAAAAAAAGGATACATGTTTACTATAACATAACATGTCATATACACACAGTATAATATGTATGTTTGGCATTCGCTATTTTACATGTACCTACAGTTAGAAGTTAGAGGTAGTTGAGATTTTAAGATTTATCTACTGCGTCTTGGAAAGAAAGCAAAGGGGAAAGGAGGTGGAGAAATACTGAAGAGAACCAGAGTGAATACTTAAAAGGGAAACGAAAAGGAAAAGCGTTTGCCATTATTATTATCACTATTATTCTTTCAGGTATAGTTAGAATGTAACACTTTGAAGGAAAGTTAAAAGACTAAATCATACAAATAAAAGTATCGTGTATCTTTATGATATTCACATGCAGGTATATTATTCTATATTCTACCTATACTATAGTACAAGATATAAGATATGTATAATATAATACAATCTGTATTCTGTATCGTTATTATTATGTATGATACATATAATATACTATTTTCCTGGACTGCTAGTTGTGAATTTTATTTAAGAGAGAGAGAGAGAGAGAATTCAAGTCATATATAAAATAATAGGAGTAATAATAATAGAGAAGGAGAAAGATTTGTAGGTGGTGTAACTTTATGTAACCTCATTACATGTGGAGAGAAAGAGAGAGAGAGGGAGAATTGTGAAGAAGAATCACGCAAGCTTTCTCTCCATCTCCTTCTATTTCTCTGACTGCAAAAAAAATACATATATTTTATACATGTGTATATGAAGCTTATTGTTCCGCGAGTACAAAAGATAAGATGAACGACTAAAAAATCTTCCTGATGGAAGGTACTAAAACCGATTCTTCACCCTGATTATTCTGTCAGGTAATAAAATGTATGCTGCTTCTTATGTCTCTAATGAGAGAATTGCATGTTCATGTGTGGCAAGTCAACAGTTCACATAATAATATACACACGAACTTAACAATTTGAGGACACTTGAAATAAATGAGTAGTTCTCTCTCTCTCTCTTTCTCCCACTCTTTCTGTTCTCCTATCTATCTCTATACTTTATTACAGATATATGTTATAAAACTTACTCAGCATAGCCTATGTATAATATTTTTATATTCTTATACTATATAATATTTCATTCCTTTCCTCTATCTATAAACACCGTCAACTTGTACAAATATACTGCTATAAATGTATCCATATAGGTGTATATGTTCTTTAGCCAATCCGATGAAGGAGTACTCAATTGTGTATCTAATGATATGATCATATCAACGTTGAACTTTCTTCTTTTTCATGCTACACCACCACTACTACTAATATTAAACTGCCTATGTATAAACCCGTGCATTAGTGTATGACCTTTTAGCTCTTTCTCTTTTTTTTATTCCTTTCTGAGTAAAAAAAAAGCACCCGGGGTGAACTCTTTTTAATATGTTAAAGGTATCTACTTACTAAAAGAAAACTTTCAGTGATGATTTTTTTTTAGTACTGACATATTATTATTACACGCTATTAAATATGTATTATGCATAAATTATAATATTCAACACACACTCTACTTTAATTTTTCATACTAATTCCATAATAATAATAGAACAACTATTAAAAACAATAAAATAATGAGCATTGTACTTTTAGATCGTAGATGCATGCAACTAAACGCTACTAATTTTTATTATTAATCAAAAAAAGCTAATTATTATTAATTCTAATGTTCAGTAAACTATAATGTTAGCATAATTTCATCAAGTGATTAGCATACTATAATTAATAATTAACATACTTTTGACTATCTTTTTATTTTTTAATAATAATAATTATTATGATTGATACTATCTTATATGAAAAAAAATATTCAATTCAATTAAATGATGATCATATTTCAAATTTCTTATGTAAATGCATAAAACAATTAAAAGTGTTTAACATTTTAACTGTTAATTGTTAACTGATCATTTAGTATACATTTAGTAATTAAATATTATTTAATTCAACAAAAGAAAAACACTAAACACTACGAAAAAAAGAAAAAAAATACACGAAAACGGAAGGACACAACACTGCACTGTTTCAATTTATGACGAAAACTTTTATAATAAAACAACTTGATATAGATTAGGTAGTAATGCTTAATTATACCTTTGATTGTGCATGCTTTTTAACTGCTCTTCCTTTTCGTCTCATTTTGATCACGATTTAGTAACAAAATCACCTTTAACAACTAACACCAACAATTAAAAAAATATTCAGCAGGAGTTTTGAAGAACTTTATATCACACACAGAAACACAAAAACACAAGCTATGAAATACAAATGTTGATTACACCAATTTGCCGCTTTGTAGAACAATGCATTTTCTGCACGTTTATATTACTGTGAGCATCGGTATCTATAATAAAATATAATCGATGATAAGAGATTCCATGTGAAATTCCATCCCATTGTGTTTTAATATAAAGTTTAGACGTTTATGATTAGTTAGTCAGCACACAAAGTATTTTGGTTGTGTGTGTACTAAATTTATTCTTTTGTTTTTCAAGTAGGAATTACATGCTTAATATTAATAATTAAGAATAATATTATAATATTTCCACTTTTCATATTCCAAGATAAAGATAAAGATGTAATTTTTGTTGTAAATGTTCAATTTTCATAAATGAAAGAATTTTTCGATACAATAAAGTTGGATTCCTAAAGATCCACGTGATCTGTTGCAAATTTATTTTATTATTCAATAATGTCAGGAATTCAGTGTATATATTCTTATGTAAGAACAAAACACGTTTTATCTTTTATACATGTGATGATAATGGGACATTTGCATTATATTATATGTATCGTATGAAGCACAACTGGAAAATTGATGTATAGGGGGATTGTGACGATTCATCCCTTTTATTAATTTATTTCATTTTCACTGATATAATAATGTAATATTATTTACCACAAGTCTATATTCTATATTGTAGCACTAAAAAAACTGAATTTGGGAAGGAAAATAGTGAGACACTATTTGTGATGTAGGAAGAGGAGCAAATTTGACGAGGAAAAGCTCTCACAAAGTCAACCACTCGTGACCAAAAAAAAAGGGAGATTTTTTTTTTCCAGGTTCTTTCTACACATTAATCACACACAATATCTTCCTTGTCTAATAGTCTCTTTTCACACCACAACAACAATACATAGATACTACATACTTGATACATGTATCAACTCTTCAGCTCTTGTCAACACTTTTCCAAAAAAATAAATAAATATGTAAACTGTAAATGAACACTGCAGTTTTTTTTATTAGTGTTATCTTCTTTCAAAGTTTTACTTGTGAATGAATAATAATTTTATGTAAAGGATGTGATGAGAAAAGTCTGGAAAAGCTGGAGGTAACTTTTGTCTACGTCACACACACTCGTCAGCCGATTTACATAGGTTTTCAGTTCAATTTCAAAAGTCCTGAATCTCTTGTTTTTCCTCGGTTTTGTTATATGTAATATATAATGCAATGCAATAATATTGTATGTAGTAAGTAGTAAGCAATGTCAATAGTCAATATAATACAATATAATACCACGACACTGCTACTGCTAATATACTGTGATTGCATGTGAGTTCTCTCTTTTCTTGTTCTTCATCTAGTCTGATCTATCTGATCTCTCGTGGTCGTGGTATGACATAATATGTATATGTCATTGTGTTTATTTGTACAGAGGTACAACCTCGATTTCAGCAAAGCTCCACCTCATCCAGATTCCCGCCCCCCAACATCAACAACAACAAGGAGAAGAGGAGAAGACGACGAGGCAAATGTGTTGTATATGTATTATACATATGTATTATGGATTATAGCGGAGGATATCACAACCACGTAATATTATTATTATTATATTTACACAACCTGGAGAAGAGGAAGAAGACGAAAAGTTGCAGATACTCTTTACTCTTTATACACAGCAAACAGCAATATTGTTATTATTTTTTATCATACATACATATTTGTATATTATATGTATGGTGTATTTTATGTATAAGATTTAGAATTCGGACTACCTATATTGATTATTTACGATACGTAGGTTTTATTTCAGTACTTGTATGACATATGATGTATAAAGTATAAAGTACACAGTACATATCACAAGTATGATATTCATAAGTACAGCTGTAGTAAAGAAAGATGCTTGTTTATATTGTATATTATTATTATATTGTATTGTAAAAAAGGGATGGAGAACATTGAGGCTTTTGTCCAGGAAATCTTTTCCCTTTAATGTAATATGCAATATTATTATGTATTACACACACTCTAATATATTCTATATATTCTACAACTTATATCCTACTTTATATTTTATATTAAGATGATATGATATTATTATTTTTTTTTTTACCAAATCTGAAAACTGAGAAAGAGAAAGTCCGAGAAATTCTCTCTGTCTATATCTGTGTACAGGGTATAGTGTACAGTGTACAGGGTACAGGGAAAAGGACGACTAAGGAGAGAGAGAAAGAAAATCAATGCTGAATGAGGATTTGGCATGTCTTTGACTTCTGACTTCTGACTCTGAATACTGAATACTTTGTACAATAAAAGTCAAACTTGGATTCCGATTCGTCCACAATTTACATCCAACAAAAGTAAAAGGAGAGTTTGAACAGATTCACATATTATTACAGTAATACACAATACACATGACATAAAGAGAGCAAAGTCAAGACAAGCACAAGTAGAGTTGTACATATACCTCGTGTATTATTATATAAACACAAAACACACATGCATATGGATCTGGAGAGAGAAAATGGGAGAGAGAGAAAGAAGGAAAAAAGGGTTACGTGTTGGTTTTTATCTCTCGTTTAATCTTAATTCTCAATGAATACAGTATAAAATATAAAGTATAAATCAGGGCTACTGTGAACTGGGAATACATTTCAGTGTGTACATAGAAATCATATCTGGTATCATACAATAAGTATTCACCATCATGTTGTTTGTTCTTTTGTACCTTACTCAGTGAGTGTTTGTGTGTATTACAAAGTACAAAACCATATGTATGAACTTTGTGTAATTCACAGTTTGCAGTATTTTGAGAATCTCTATAAAAAAGATTATACACTTACATATGTGTGTCATTTACTTATGTATCATGTGTGTTTATGGGAAAATAAATTGTATACAATTTGAGGAAATACGTCCACAAAATGATGCATGACATATGATATTTTCTATGTTGTACTCCAGTTAATTAACCATAAAATGAAGTATGCTTTTCTACGTATAACGTATAAGTACGCACTATTATGAACTATGAACTATGAACAGAGCTTTTAATTATGATACCATTATTACATTCATGATATCCACATTATAATATAATACAACTGATTATCTACAGTCTACAGTATATTATTTCATTTTCTACTAAAAACCAAAACCAAATCCACGTTTGGACCCAATTACATTTTTCATATTCATCTTCATCTACCTTGAATGTGGATTACAGAATACAAGAACCAAAAGAACCTATTCCTTATATTCGTGTTCAAACATTAAATTCCTGGAACTAAAATTCAAGTATACACAGATAAAAGATAAAGCATACAGCATAAAACTTGAGCAACCCAACAACCAACAACAACAAAAAAAACAGAAAATGAAATGTCCAAATAAATAAAATGAAGCAGAAGAAAAAGATCAAACTCTGAGGAAAACGATGCATGCTGAATGCTGAAAAGATGAACAAATAGTTTCGAATTCAGAACATGAAGAATACCCCTAAAGAAGAAGACGAGCTATACAGAAAGTGTGAAAAGCTGCGGCTTGAATAGAGAAAATGCAAAGTACACAAGATACAAAGTACAAAGTACCAAGTACAGATATTTATGTTCAATGTTCAATGTACGATGTACGACGTCACTGACAAGAAGAAGAAGAGGGCAAGTAAAGGAGAATACCAGTCCTGCAATAATGCTCTAAACTAAATGTATGTACCTTATATATTATTATTGTAGATATATATTTTTTGTCCATGACATCTCAATCGGACGGACACTTTGGGACAAAGGATGAGTCCCAGGTGGATCTCTGGTTTTGTCAAGAGGCGTTGATCCGTTAGTTGCCTCTTCATTTCATCAATTTCCATTTCTCAATTCTCAATCCTCAATTCTCAACTTTTCACATTGCATTTTACATGACATTATATTCCTCATGTTGTCATTTGGTTTGGGGTATGGAGTATGCATATGGGTTATTATCATAATGTAGTTCACATTCATACATATATTATGTATATAGCTGTGCATTCCTATTCAAACACTGATACTGATATTATGATGTGTATTGTAAGATCTTTGATCCTCTCGCTCTTTTCTCGCTCCTCACATCTCACATCTCACATCACAGAACACATGAGACATGCCCAATAATAGTAATGTATGTATTTTACACAATACACACAACGCAATTGAATTCATTTTGTGTATCTGTACGATCCATTGAAATTGAAAAAAAACCTCCAAAAGATATATAGCTATAGATAAATGTACGTAATGGTTTTGCTTTGTCCTCGTCCCACCATCCAAAAGATCCAAAAGATCCAAGATCCACAATCCAAGATTTTTAGTTGTATAATGTGCAATGTGTAAGTGTAATACGCTTCACCCACTACTTGTCCTTTTTTTCCATTCTAAACATCTTTCAACAGATTACAGAAAAGCCGTTCAAATTGCCATCCCGTTGCCGTACGCTATTTAAAGTACAATATATAGACCCAGATGGAATACTTTTTATTTTTTATTCTGAAAAAATTATGTATTTCAAATTTTACCGAGTAAAAAGACAGAAATGTCCCGTGGTACAAAAGCAGATGTAGATATACTTAAAAGTTAAAAGTATTCTAAATAGAGTGTCGATACTTAATTAATTTTACCAATAACAAATTTCAAATAAAAGAAAAAAGATATCAAAGTTCTGCATACTATGTTGATTTTTGATTTGATGCTTATTTTAAGGAAGAATTCCTTTTTTTCTTGATCTTTTCTAATTGAAAAATGAACTAAATTCGGATTCCTCTTTTCCTCAACTGTACATCTAATATTCTAACATGTTCATTATTCATTTAATTGCTCAGTGTTTTAGTTTTATGGGTAATTGTTATCTCATCATGAGTCATTCTAATACTATTTAGCGTTTCGCATCTCATCTCTCCTCTCTTGAGTCTTTTGAGTCTTTCGAGTTTAAGTTTTGAGTTTTGAGGGATTGGTATTGTTCCACACGGTGTGATGAATATTAACGTCGGCACGCTGTTGGAAGTGAGGGTGCGAGATGTTTTATTTTATTAGCTCAACAACAACTGTATTAACTAATAGAGTACAGTAATAAGAGAGCTATTAGCTTTTATTAGTTTGGTTGGTTTACGTTCAGCTTTTGGCTTTGACTTTATAAGCTTTAGGTCTTTGACAGGAACAAGGAAAGCGCACCAACATCCAACAACCAACAACCAACATCAACACTAGAAGCTAGAAGAAGAAGAAGAAGAAGGAGAAATAATACATTATAGATTATACCACCTTTGCGTGCATTACACATTCAAAGTACCCTTTATTATCGCAGTACACAACAAACTAGTTCCCAGAACGCTCCGTGTTCTCTGTTCTCTGTTCTTTATTCAACATTCAATGTACAGATTGTACAGAATGTACAGATGGATGCATGAAAACTGAAATCACGTTGTGTGGTGTTGGTGGAACATAATAAGACAAATGTAAAAACAAATTTTATGCAATACTAAATACAATATAAAATGCCTCTCTTTGATACTCTGTACTCTATTCAGCCATACACATGTTCATAGTTCATAGTTCGTACCAAATACAAACCACTTAGCTATTATTTATTATGCATGCAGAAAAGAATATCGCATACAGCGTTAAGTAATAAGTATAATAAGAGGGAAAATGAGTCAAAGAACTGAAAAGGATGAGGATACAGAGATGACGCGGTGAAGAGCAACCTGATATAAGATATAAGATATAATACATCATACAAATACTTATGTGTATGGAAGATGAATGAACGTGTCTACGGAAGTTGTTTGCGTATCTTCTGGACAGAAAATAGAAAACAAGCAGGAATTACGCTTTTATGACAGTCCTAGTCGCTCATAATCATACAAACCTAAATTTCACGCTTTGCTTTTACTCCATCCTCTTTCTCTCTTTGTTCCCTATTCCTTGTTCTTGTTCTTCCATCTTTCATCTTTCATCTTCCGTCCTCTCCTCACTATTGACTCTTGACTATTGACTCCCACCTTCATCATCATCATCATCATCAGTATCGTCATCTCTATTGTTACAGTAATATGTAATATGAGTTTGAATTTCGAATCCGTAGAGCTACGCATAATATCACAAATCACAAATCATGTATGAAAGATTTAATATAATAAAGGGTTTTTTTTAAATGTGTGTAACTGTTTTATAAGTTATAACTTATGCTTTACTTACTATAGGTAAGGAAGGTAAGTACTTATATAATACAGTAGAGAGTTTGACACACCATAGTCAATTTAATCACTTGTATTGCTTCAACCTCTATCCTCGACGCATGATTGTAAAAGGGACAAGATCTTAAACGATCCCAACAGAACACCAAACTTTTAGATTTTAGATCCCTTCCTCCTTTTTCTTGTAAACTCCACATTCTACATTCTACATCTTTTCATTCCATAACATTTAATTCATTTCGGATCTACGGCTAATGATAAACGATAATTACTAAATCCTACTAAGACTTTTGGATTTTGGACGAAAGACGAAAAGTCTAACGTGGTTAATTTTTGTTTTTAATTATATAAGTGAATGACACCGTTGTTAACGTGTACAGAATATAAAACACGGTATAATCTAACTAAACTATAAGAATCAAGAAGCAGTGATCAAAACATGTAAAAAAACATGATAGTTAAACTTGTTCCTGTCTTGCTCTTGGTTGGTTTTGTGACTACTGTACATTGTACATGTTACATAACTATACATCTTGGTTTTTTTCTTTATACGTTGTACGTTTTACATGGTTTACGAGTCCATAAATATCATGATATGTACATGAATTTATGTATTATGTAGCAGAGTTGAAAAAGTGCAGCCTTGATGTAGGTACGAGCAAAGAAGAAAGAAGAAAGAACAACGTACAACATACATTTGAGTAAAAAGTAAAAAGGGAGCAGAGAAGAAATCAAACGAAAATATGTATAATGTATATTGTGTATTCGTATGATTCAGGATTTGTTTGGATGAGAGGGGTAGCATCAATAAAGATGTCTAGTGCACGTGTGGCGTATGCCTTTCTTTTGTACTTACTTTGTAATAATATGTATATGTATTCAAAATGAACATTGAACATTGAACACTGAACACATACTGCTGCCGCTTCTTTCTGAGTCTTCTTTTACATTCTACATATTACATGTACATAATATACATAATACTTAATACTCGTTCTGCCTTTTTCCAACACACAAAAACCCTCTCAGCTTCCTTCATAATTCATAAAATACATGCACATCAACATGATTCCAGACTCCAGACATTGGATTTTTGTTTGTAGAAGCTGGCTAACTTGAGGCTTGGTGTGTGTATAAAGTCTAAATGATGTATCATCTTGTAAAACATTACACATTACACATTTCCGTGTTTAACCTCCTGATTGGAGATCAGAGGTCATTTTTATCTATCAAGTATCTTAAATCTTAAAGGTACTGTCTTTTTTGTTGTTCTATTTTTGTTTCTTCAAAGTGATATAATTTTCTTTTCTTGTTTAATTGCTTCTTGTGTATATCTAATATCTAATCTTTTAAGTACATGTTGGGGAAAAGAAGAGGAAAATTATAGAAACAAAAACTAAAATATCATGAGAAAATAACTGTGAAAGGACTATATTATTATGTTATCTGGAATATGGAGACTAAATATAAGGGTAATTTCCGTATAATGATCCTTTACATAGAAAATATAAATATTTTGATATTTTCCGAATATCCAAAATCCAAAATCCAAGTAGTTGGTAGTTGGTTTGGTACTGAAGCTGGAGTCAAAGTTCATGTATGTACATTAACAATTAAATCAACTTCAAAAGACTAAGAAAAGCGAGAGAGGAATATAAACTGTAAACAGTAAACAGGATTTCTTCTGTATAAAGTATAAAGTATAAATATATGAGAATTGAGAATGTAAAAGAAAGAGAGTTTCTCATTACATAATCCATGTTTTCATGTGTAGTTTGTAGTTTGTATTCTGTATTTTGTTGCCGGTCGCCGATGCCGATGCGGAGAGCCGAGAGCCGAGACAAAGTGTGTGTGAGAGCACCATAAAAGAGAAGCGGAAGAGAGTGTGAAGCTGTAAACTTATGAGAAAATTAAAGAGACTAGAATCTAGAATCTAGGATCTCGAATGTAATTATCTGAGGCGCTAATTAAAATAGGCGCACAGATTGTCATAATGTGATGGTGGAGACGAGAAGACCAGAGAGGTCGAGAAGACGAGAAGACGAGAGAAGGAGAGAACCATGATGATGGTGACGATAGCGAATCCTGAATCTTGTTCTTTCTCTCCACTCCGCTCTGTATTTATAAATATTAAGCATTAGAAATTAGAATAGAGAAACTGATGGCATGGAAAATGAGGAGAAAACGAGGCTTCTCTTTCATCTCTACGACATCTTTCACCCGTTATACACAGCTAAAAACCTTTGGTGACAAGAATTCTGTAAAAGGCTCGTCACAAAACATTTAGTGAATCATACACAAAAGTTTTGTGACTTCATTCTTACAAAATCGGATTACGAGAAATTCCC
>JABASP010002850.1:0-17362 GCA_019776565.1 Sminthurinus signatus | reverse complement strand
CTAGTTGAGAAAAACAGAGAGAGAGAGATGAGACACAGAGTTGAGTTGAGTAAATGACGTTTCATTTTTAGGTTTTCCTACTATATTTCATCTATTTATATATAATATTATATGATACACATAGATACATGTGGATTTGGATTTGGATTTGTGTGAGAAGGACGGAGGAGGAAACGAAGAAGGAGAAAAGAGAACAAGGGCAAGACGGATAGGACTGAAACGTTGACTTGTGAAAATAATTCATTTCCTCTTTCCTCTAAACTGATGCTACATGCTGCATGCTGTAGACAATGTACAATATATAGCATAAAGCTATACAGAAACTTGCTCTCTTTTCCACTTTATATCTACTTAATACTGGATTCTACTACTTGATTCGGGTTTTGGATTTTGTATTTTGGCTGGGTTTCATATGACAATGACGGCGTCTTGTTCGTCTGTGTATTGTGTATGCAAGTGGAAATATGAAGTTAAATCTCTCCTCCCGTCCTCTCTCTTCCTGTCTCCTTCCTTCGCCTCATCCACTTCTTGCTCTTCTTGTTCTTTGCAATCTTGTTTATAATGCTTTTTCATCATTACATGTGCATATATACAAAATACAGAATACAGAATACATAATATATGGAAAATTATATAGGTATTCAAGTATTAATACTCCTTTTCACTTGCATGAAGTATCAAGTAGAAAGTGCATTGGTGCTGGTATAATAGTAATAATAATAATACTGCTGTTGGTTGAGGGTTTAGTTAGTGAAGTGAGTGTTTGGAACCAGATTCCTCTTCTCCCGGTAATCCATCTTGTGAATGCTTCAGCATATTTCATTCTTCACCATATTGTTTTGGATTTACATAAAGATTGTCTCTCCAATCTCAAGACTCAAGACTCAAGTCTCAAGTTTCTAGTCTCAAGTCTCAAGTTTAGAGCTTCTCTAGTTTCTAGTCTCAACCTTTAGCATTTTAGTATTAAACTACATGTGTGAATATCTGTACACTGTACGCTGTACACTTGTATATTTATTGTACAATGTACAATGTACATTGAATTTGTGGTACATATTTTGTTCCGTCTCTCTACTTCTTTCTGGAAGCTGACTTTATCCTTTATCCGCTCTCCTTTCTAAGTATTCTATATATGACTATGACGCTTTCACGTTGTGCACTACTTGACATTATTTATATCCAACGCCTTCTCCATTTCATAGAACATTGTGCATCCGGTACACACTACACACTACACACAGGCGACACAATTCACTACAGAAGACTACAGTACATTTATTATTCACCTCAACTTTGCCCCTTCATCTCACCTTCTCTCTCTCGCTATTTCTGTCTCTTGAATGATAAAATGAGATGGGATTGAAAATTCATGGGATCAGCAGGCAAATGTTGTAAAAAGAAAAAAAAAAGTATGGAATTTCCCTGCAACATTGAAATTTTGAACATTAAATCTGGAATCTTGAATCTGAGCAATAAAACTCCGGATGGTGGGTGCATTTTAATAGTTTTAAATGGATAAAATATTACAGCTTACTGCAGGTTGCAGGTGCACTTACTTTTACTTTTGCCCGAGCCTCGAGTATGGAGTATTGAGTATTGGATATTGAATATTGACTTGATAGATAAAATTGATGGACGGGATTTGAATAAGGCCAATTTTGATTACAAGTCCCACGGGCAATATTTATTGTATGTAGTGTCTGTTGGAAAGATCCAGGTCAAACCGTATTCCTTCTAGATAAATGTAAATGCAAATGCATGTGAAAAAGAATAAATGATGATGGATGAGGTTATTTTACTTGGAACTTGATACATCAATACAAAGACCAAAACCAAGACAAAGATTTTCCCAAGAGATTAAAACGATGCATGGGCAATTGGAGACTTTCTTGTGATATTGATGTTGAAACTGATACCGTATTTTGAATTGTGAATTGTAAAGGTTCAATTTTTTTATTGTCTTTTTCCCAAAGTAAGACAAAAGAGTAGAGTAGAGCAAAAGGTTGGATTTGGTGAATTCACCATGGATAAATCGATAGATATACAATAACATGTATCGAAAATGGAGAAATTGGAAATGGGGAAATGGAACAGAAGAACAGAATTGACTCCATTTACTTTATACTTTGTACTTCATACCTGATTCAGTATAAAATAGAGTTTACAATAGAGTTTTTGATACAATTTTGATGGTGGAAAAAATCTACATATTTCCTGTAATGGTTCACATATGTATAATGTATATTGTATTTATTCTACATCTTCTTTGAATCTGTACTCTGAGCTGGATGTTTCACAAGTCAAATTCAAATTCAACTTCAAAGACAAGACATTAGTTTCAATTTCCAGCTACTTTTTTTTTTTACATATTTCTACATCTTTTCTTCTTATTTTTAGAATGTAAATGTAAAGACTACATGTATTTTCTCCGGGTTACTTTCATCAATATCGATTGTTCTACAAACACAAAAACACAAATCCTGCTCCAATATTTGAATGTTTGTATTTACATTAATTTTAAGGGTTTTCAAATAAAACTGGATCAATGCCCATTTCCATTTCCATTTTGATCGAGGCAATCCATCAAAATGCATTTATGTATGTACAGAATACAGAATTCAGAAAAGAAAACCTGTGTCTTATTTAACCCCTATTTTGTATCAACGTTTTACATAAATACTTTCTCTCATGTTTTTATTCCCATTGCACAAGTATTTTTTTTATTTCTTGAGAATTTCTAGTTTACAAGAAAATCTTTGGCTGTATTTTTTTTTACTTTTTATTTTACCTCATATTTTTATAAAAAACATGAATAAAACTGAATATTTTGGATAAATAAACTCAAAACTCGACATGGACAAGAGTTTGATGGATCTCTCACTCAAATTTCTCAAATTGCGGCTGAGGTTTTCGGTGGATAGTGAATACAGTTAAAACGTAAAAAAAGAAGAGCATCTCTGCCTCCTGCACTTTACACGAGTTTAATCAAGGATTTTTGTGGGGAAAAAACTCCAGTCTCATGTTTTTCTTTACTTTGTTTTTGTTTTGTATTTTCTATTTTATATTTTGTAATACTTTGTACATTGTTGAGGATTGAAGATAGAAGATGGAAGATCTCTATACATAATACATAAAAATGGCAAAATATTTTGTATTTTTTTTTACTTTTTACTCGAGAGCGGATAAAGTTTCAAGGCTAATCGAGTGAGAGACAAGTGGATTAAATAGTTGCCGTAACTGAAACTGAGACCGAAACCGAAACTGTAACCAAAGCCGATGCCGATGCCAGTGGCGATGCAGACCGACCGTCCAGTTTTTTATGACACGTTTTTAGTCTAAAAGGAAAACTGTAGCCCAAAACCTCGAAGCTCAAAGCTCGAGATTATATGAGCTGACGGTATAAAAAATGTTGGACAGCTTGCGATGATTTATTTTGTAACGTCTAATATCTAGTATCTAGTAGCTAGTGTCTAGTGTCTAGCCTTTCCATTCCTTCCATTCTTCCTCTAAACAGAGAGAGGAGAGGGGAAAAGGGCAGCTGACGGGGAACTGCAGAAATATTTACTATTTACACTCTGCCCTTTACTAGTTTAGAAGATGCATAGACAAAAGTACTGGGAGGAGAGTAAACAGTAAACAGTAAACTCTCAACACAGAGCACACACTGTTTCAACGTTTCAACCATTCATCCAAGCAGAAGGATGAGCAACAGTAAACAGTAAAAGTAAAAGGGAGAAGCCTGGAAGAAACGGAAGAATATCTAATAATAAAAGCGTGACCTAGAACCTAGTTAACACTCGCCTTTTAGGTTTTAGCTGGGCTATTGTGTACACTGTACACTGTACAATGTACTTGTGTATCATTCTTTCTCAACTCAACTTGGTTAGCCTTTCTGCCTACAATGGCAATATTTTATTTATGTCTTGTGCTGGAGAGACACAAGAAAAGGGTTGAAAGGTTGAGCGTTGAGCGTGATCATGATCATGATGATGAGGAGAAAGGAGGAAAAGGCTACAGAGTCCATCCAGTGATATAAAATCCAAATGGATGAAACATGATATTTCTCCTGCTTTCTCTTCTTTTGTTACTATTAGTTTCAGCCTTAGCTTTCTCTATCACTTTCTCTATTTTCAAAGCTCAAGTCTTCCACTTATCCCGTTCCCTTCACAACTGTTTTCACTGCTTTCACTACTTTCACTACTTTCTCCACTTTCTCCTGATCCAATGAAACCGAGTTAGAGTGCTATATCATGCATATTCTGTCGTAGATTACCCGGATTATTTACAAGATGTTGTCCTCACATCCTCACATCCTCCAAAAAAGATACATTTCTTCCACTTTCCCTTTAGTGGAGAAAGCTGGGGAGAAAGTCCTTACTTTCTCATCCTGTTTTCTTTCCCTGGGATTTGGGTTCTCGAATTTAGAATGTAGAATCTAGAATCTTGAATCCAGAACCTCGGATCTTGATTATGTGCCGGGAGATCCGGGAGGAAAATAATACTAGATAATATAATATAATATAGAATGAGGAAGATGGATTAACGAGATAGATTCAGATTCAGATTGGGATTTCCACATGTAGCCTCACTCTTTCTCTTTGAGCATTGAATATGCATATAAATACACACGAAAAGCAGAGTGCATGCAAACGACGGAAGGACAATCAGTTTGACAGGCATAAAAGGAGTGGAGGAGGAAAACAGAAAACTGAGAAAACTGAGATGAATGTGGATGTAAAAGGAAAGGAGCATTTCTTATGCTTTCTTTATGAACTTCTCCTGCTCGGCTCGACTTGGCCTATGAACATGAAGACAGAAAGGAGGAAAGGTCTATAAAATACTTGTACGTACTATGTGCTGTGTACTTTGTGCAATGAACAATGTACACAGAGGGACGAAAGACGAAAGACGAACGGCTGAGAGAGGATGAGAAGATGAGAGGAAAAGAAAGCTAACAGTATTACTGTGGATTTTCTCTAGGTTGGTTTTCTGCATAGTTGGTTCACTTGTCCTCTCTTTTCTTCTTTTCTCCTTTTGGGTATTGCTTTTCCTTGTGCTTTTGCCACTGCTGTTTCTGTGTTGCTGTTGCTGTGCGGACTAAAGAATGTTTCAAATGTTTCAACTGCCGGCTCAAGTCTCCGGTTTCACTTCCGCTCCAGTCTTAACCACAATTCTGATCTGTGTGTACATATATACAAATACAATACTCACTTTCTCTACATTACTGTTACTGTTACTAGTATTATTATTATTATTATTATTATATTTATCCGCTTTCTCTTGTGAATCTCCTCTTTCTTTCTCAACTGAGGAAAGTACACCACATTTATTTCCTTGTACATTGTACACTGTACATTGTACATAACCTTGGTACAATAATATTAGATACTAGATGGTGTAAAGGGAATATTGCCACCATTAAAAGGAGAAAACGTGCGTGTTGGTGAAGGGTTATATGTAAATGATGTAAATGCGTTCACAACTGAACACAACGTGCCCAGCTTGTGTTCTGTGCACTCAGCACTCCAACATTTTAGATGCGGGATTCTAGATTCTAGATTCTAGCTCCTCGTTTACAGTTTTTTTTACTCTCGTCTCAACAACAGAGCAACAGCAACAAGAACAGCAGAAAGAGCAATGACTGTGTTTTTACACATATACTTCGTATTCGTATTTGTGTTTGTATTTGTGTTTGTATTTATGTTTATATTACATCTATATCTTGTAAATGTGTTTATAGAAGAATGGGAAGAAGAAGTCGACTGTAGGAAATTTGATTATTTTCCGAGTAAATAATGAGAATTGTCTGCGGAAAGCATTAAATCAACGACTAGACGATGGAGATGTGGAACATCTTTCTCCCTCTTCTTTCACTTTCTTTCCTCCTCTTTCTCTTTATTCGTTGGCTTTCTTTGCTGTCGCTGTCTTCACTTTCTCCATTCTCTGTACTTTGTACTTTGTACTTTCTTCTGATCCGCTTCTCTCTTTTTCCAATTCTCACAAGCTGGCTTTTCTTGGAAATTCCATTCCATTTCATTCCGTTCTCTTTCCTTGCATATGTACGATTATGTAGAACCTAGAACCTAGAATGTAGAATGTAGAACCAATAACACCCCGAATTATTTATTTTCCGTTTTCCGCTTTCCCTATCCCTGCAAAACTTGTTCAATGTTCGATGCTCCTTTTTTGCTCTGTGTTCTGTATTCTGTTTTCAACTTACCAACTTATGGAAAATGCACAAAGAAAGAGAGGGCACGAGGCTGAATGTTTTGTATTGCGATTAAAGATTATCAAAGAGTGGCATCAAATTCTTGGTAAAGTAATAGAAAGTTAGAATTTAGAATTTTAGAATCTTAGGATTTTAGCATTTTATTGATCATGTAATTTTAGGTCAGGAAGTCTAGGGAGAAAATGTACCATTTAGAATATTATAAAATCATGTGTCTAGAATCTAGAGTTTAAAGTTTTGAATTCAAATATTCAGCCGCTGGTTAATGCTCAAAAATTAATTTGCAATTTCTTGGGAATTGGAAATTTCCGTTGATATTAACAATTAACAGCCTTTATTCATTAGATAATATTAGACAAAATGAATATTCTCAGTTTTTACAACTATTCTAGTATTTATTATTATGAGGCATAATTTATTAGGTTTAGCTGAACTTTGTACATTGTACAAGCTGATTGAATTTCACACTACAAAGTATTAGGTGTCTTATCAATGTAAAATCCTTGATAACTTGATATTGAATTTTGATGTTTAAGGAGTTGATTTGTTCCGAATGTTCTGAATGTTGTAATGTTAAATGGGAGCTCAGCGTCGGGAGTTGGATGCATAAAGTTGAAAGTTGGGCGGATTACATGGTTGATAATTATATTCTCATTTATGATGTTTTGTCAAGTATTCAGTTGGAGGATTATGTATTCAAAACACATAAGTGGCCATGGGCATGTACCCCGAAATTTAATGAAGTACTTGAACATTGAACATGGTGTTCTAATACACAAGTGTATTAAGACACAATTTATGTACAATGTAGAATTTAGAATGTAGAATGTAGAGCATAGAGCACAGAGTGTAAAATCTATGTATGTATGTAGATGGACTGGAGATTTTACGGTGTAAAGTAGAAAGTGTAAAATGTAAAGGGAACAAAGTACAGCTGTTTATTTCTTCCATCGTGTTGAATGTTGAATGTTGAACTTTGAGGTCGTCAAAGGAGAGAATGAACGTGTGTAATGTTGAATTGGAAATTCATGCTCCCTCATTAGTACGCAAGAAAGTTTTCTCTTCCACCTAATGCCACAACTACGGCTACAACTCGAACTAGGACTATAACTAGGACTAATATGACTACCATTACGACTTTCACTTTGACTTTCACTTGGATTTGAACTACAAGTAAAACTACAGCCACTTTCTCCTCCGTCTCTTTCTTCTTGTCCCACTGACTGACTTGACTTGACTCATTCACGCTTTTCACTTTTGGAACTGACGGCCAATGTTAATGCTCTGCAGTTGTTTTAGTAGTACTAGTAGTAGTTTACTTGTTATTGTCCTTCGGAAGAGAGGATCGAATGAATCAGTCAAAATGAGGCAGACAACAGCAACAGCAACAACAACAACAAAACAACAGAACAGAACAGAACACAGAAAGAGAGAGAAAAGAGAAAATCTTCCATCACTTCTATATGTATTCTGTGTTTTGGATTCTGTAGTCTGTGAAGCTTTATATTTTATACACTTGTCATTGTCTTGCTCTAGATTCTAGATTCTGGATTCAGGATTCTGGATTCTAAATTCATCTCGGATTTGAATTTGGATGCGGATTAGGAATTTAGTTTCAGTTCTCTAGTTCCTTCAGCCTGTGAATTGATCATCATCACTTGTAAATGAGCAAGTTCACAAAGTTGAAGCAGAGGAAAACAAGAAACAAGAAACAAGAGAAAAAGCTAGAAACAACAAACTAGGTTTTCCTATTCAAAACATTGTGATCCAATTCAGATTCAACTTGGCTTTCTATTCAATTTGTAGAGAATCAAAAGGAAATCAAAGCAAAGTAAAGCACAGCAAAACAAAGGAATGAACTTCACATTAGTGAGGAAAATTATACTGAGTGAAACTCTATAAAATTGGGTATGTACGAGTTTAATGCTTCTAACTACAAAGTATATTGGAGATTATACATCTAGATTTTATGCTTTAGTAAAAGCTCCTGATCTGATTTGGTTTTGTTAGTTTGGTTTGGTTTGGTTGGGTTTGAATAGTGCGCTTAATAAGCTGCTCTTTCTCTCTCTTTCTCTTCTTTTTGTTCCTGCTCATTCTCAAGTAATTAGTATTACAGTCATCACCACCAAAGGGGATTGTCATTGTCGTTGTCGTTGTCATTGTCATTCTATGAACAAATTGTCACTTAATATATGTGTGGAAAATACATTTCCGCATTTTATGAGTCCATTGCGGTGGAGGAACTGGGATTTAGTTTCCTTTTTATGACTTGTGAGGTTTTATTAATGTGTAATTTGGAAAAGGAGTCAAAGTCATAATTCACAGAGTTGGTTTCAAATGTTGTATTTTTTCGTCATCTTCCCACTTTCCCTCACACACGGAATGTAGAATACATACGTGTACTTTTTATGTATAAATACATGTCTACTTGTATTTATTTGCACTTGCTCGGTGTTCTCTCCTTGTTTGCACTTTGCACGTCCTCTCCATTTTCATTTCCATTTCCATTTCAGTCCTGCTCCAAAACACGAAACAAAACTAAACTAAACCAAATGGACAGAGAGAAAGTAAAAGAGAAAGTAAAAAATAAAGTAAAAGAGAAAGTAAGAGAAAGCAAAAGAGAAAGCAAAAGAGAAAGTAAAAGAGAAAGTAAAACAGAAAGTGTGTATGTGCGTGGGGCTATAATTTTTGGCCCTGATGAGATACACGGGGAATTTCTGGTGGAATAAATGGACTATACAAGTGATCATAACTCATAGTAAATTGTAAAAGTTTAAGCGTTCACTGGGCTAAGCAATGTCATTCCTGGAAATAAATGGACTTCAACTCAACTCAAGTCGGCGTATGTGTAGATTGTATATTGTACATTGTACATTTTATACATGTGTGTAATTGTGTGTACATGGACATTGGATATGTACTGTGTACTGGTGATGGTCTGCTCTGATGCTCATAATATGAAAGAAATAAAAAAGAGAGTTCATGTCCGAGTTCCAACTTCATTCTAGTCAAGTTTCGTCCTTGTCGTAAAATCCACGTGCTAAACTCTGTTTCCTTTCCCCATTTCCCCCAAAGTAGAGTTAATGTATTGCCATTCTCTTTTCACAGGGGGGAAATTTGCGGATAGATAAAAAGAAATAAAAACAACTTTTCTATTACTGATTTCTTGACCGAGTTTTCTTTTGGACCCTGGTTCCTGATTCAGTCAGAATAAAGTAAAAAGTAGAAATCTCGTAAGATCACGTGCAATTTAGGTCAAAATATCCTCATTTTCAGTAATCGAATTGCGGTAGAATAATCTAAATCTAAATCTGACTCGGAACCTCTTTCAAATTTTACAGTGTATTTATAACTTTGAAAAAAATGTAACAAACACAGAGAAAACTATCACAAAAACTTGACTTTTTGCGGAAAAGTAATCCTTTGGTTTTATGCTCATAGTGCATTTGAAACCACGGGTTTTTGTGGTATCCTAAAATCATCCTTTTTTATCGCAATATATACGTTATGATAATTGTTTACATCCTGTGCTTTCCTTTCCTTCCGCATCCAGGAAGAAAAATAAATGCGTACTGTGAATTCAAAAGTAGGAAATCAGGAAAAAATACTTTTTTCTTACAATTCTCTTTCATCTTTTCCTCATTGTAACAAGTCCAACGGATGTCTTCTAACAGCCAAAGCTTCCAAACTCCAATCATTGGGATTGTGGAGTTCGGAGCCCACAAGTCTTCTGCTTGTTTTCAGATAATACCTGTACATTTGTTTCTGAAGATATTGAAATTCCCACAAGTTGGAAGTCATACTCATGCTCATATTGTTTTTTTATTAGGAAGCGAAGCTGCCTATTGCTTTTCTAGTGTCCGCCTGTGTTCATGTATCTAGCCACCTAGCGGACAAATTTGTAACTCGTTAGTGGCGCCACCTAGCGAACAAATTTTGAACTCGTTAGTGGTGCCACCTAGTGGAAACCTTTGGAACTACATATTCCCTATTTTTCCGCTAGACGGCGCATGTATACAGATTTATATTGGACAATGTCTAAGGTCTCGTTTGACGTACACGGCAGTAGTTGTGCCAGTGGACAGAAACGATACTTTTTATAGTCAGCTTCGCTTCCGGAGCCTAAAACATTTATGCTTTCAAGGCGATATAAAATCGTCACAAATTGAGGATTTTTGACTTTTGTTGTACTAGCATATCGATGAGAATTACAAGAAACTTATCACGTGTACTGCTGGCCCTATAATATGTAATGTATATCAGATTTTGATGTACTTATTTTGAGCTGTTTGGAGAACTCGTTCGCGTTTACAATCACTTTCTTTTTCGTTTCATAGCCGAGATAGCTTTTCTTCAGTAACGGATAACGAGCAATTAGATGAACTAAAACCAGAACGAAATCAAAGGATGCTTCGCTCAGATGAGTCACTTACATAAGTGATGTTACACAAACGATGTACACTGATTTCCAAACACGGTTGAACCCATGTCTGCATCCTACTACTTGGAAGAAAGCTGTTATATTCCAGATTCTAGATTCTAGATCTCTAGATAAAAAGCAAAAAGGGGCTGAAGGCGCTCGGCAAACAAATTTAAATGTGCATTGTACATTGTACACTGTACACTGTACAGTGTACACATTCACCAGAAATTGAAAGCTTCAATTTATTTCAAAGGGAAAGGATGAAGATGGGACTTAAAGTTGGTAAAAGAGCTGTAAGAATAAGAACTACTACAACTACAAGTAAAAGTACAAGTGGAACAAGTACAATGTACAAGTACACATATGTCTAAATGCATAAACTTTAGCTTTACTTTTGGTTTTGGCTTTTAGATATATGCAGAATGGGGGAATGGGAACGTGTAGAAAAATTAGAAGAAGATTCCTCATTTCCCTTTCTTTCTAAGTCATCCTCTTCCCGTTCTCTTTTTTCTATACAAAACTTTGTAAATTTTTCCAAGCAGAAAGAAGAAAAGTGAAAGGAAAAAGTTTTCTTATTTTTTACATGGAATTTGGACTACTATCCTCACATTCAACATTCACCACATATTTTACCACTTATATTGTACCCTATACAGTTTACAGTGCACAGAGTGCGCTGTATTTCATACACATAGATAACTGTGCACTGTGCACACATGTGAAAAAAACATGGAATAGTTTCGTAAGACACTTTTTCTTGACTTTTCAGCTCAGCTCCGCTTTTCAGGCTCCACCGTTGTCTTTATGATCTTATGATCATCGTAATTTGCATGGTAAGTTTCACCCAATTAATATAACGTAAACTGATAAATGTGCAGGTTTTGAATTCTCATATGTTACAATATTACATCTAAACTCCAAACTCCAAACTGTACACTATACATTGTACAACTTTAGACGGAAAATATTAAAAGAAAAGTTGAGTTTTATATTCTTTTTTCTTCAACTGTGTCTAAGAAAAAAAGTAGTTTCTTTCTTTAGTATTTTCATGTTATTTTTACTTTTTGTACACCAGGAAAAAGACGAGAAAGAAAAATCGATGTGAGAATTGAGACGTGGACTTTCAACTCACAAAAAGCTACATACGTGTAATATTGTGTTTTTCATCTGTTCGTTATGTTTTATAGAATTAATTGCATTTGCATGTACAACGTACAATGTAGAACGTAGAATGTACAAGGCTCAAATAACTCAATTTCACGCAAAACTGGACAGGTGATTATTATGTTATTACAGGTGTAGATATTTGTATAATGACGGAGCAATTATTAAGTTGTGGAAAAAGTACCTCTAAAAATTTCCGGTAGCCGTATCCATTATCCATTACCCATGTTCATAATAATTGACTGACTAGTGAGCGGAGTGTAATAACATATAATTGCAAAATGGCTTGAAGAACATGGTTCATTGTGCACATGGTTTGGGCTGTACAATTACATTTTATGTTGTGTTCCAAGTTCCAATTTTCAAGGCAATTGGTGTGTGCGAGTTTCTTGTTCATGTAAAATATACATGCTTTGAAGTAAATATTAATTATACCTTGAAATTTTCCAGCATGCCTTGAAAATGTAATATTTATTCGTTTTCATTTTCATTTGAAACATTGAAAATGAAGTCCAAAATTCAAAGGTCTCTGAAGACTCTGGATAAAAGAATCAACCCTGGAGAATATGGATAAAGTATAGTTTGTAGAAAAGTATGAACCTTTTTAGGAAGCGAAGCTGCCTATTGTAATCCTTGTGTCCGTCCGTCCGTCTTTCCTTAATTAGCCACCTAGTGCGAAAAGTTGGAGCTCGGTAGTGGCGTCACCTAGTGTACAAATTTAGAACTCGTTAGTGGTGCCACCTAGTGGAAACTTTTAAAACTACATACTCCACATTTGTCCGCTAGATGGCGCATGTACACAGATTTATAGTGAAAAAGTTTCAGGATGTCGTTTGATGTAGATGGCAGTAGTTGTATGACAGTGGACAAGATACTTTTTATAGTCAGCTTCGCATTCCGAGCCTTTAGGATTTATGCTTTGAAGGCGATACAAAATCGTCACAAAGTGATGTGGCTTTTTTACTTTATTCCACCTTGGATTGGAATACTTTGTAGTCTGTAGTGACTACGGGACACTGCACTGAGGTTTGAGATGGACGGGGTGGGGTAATAAAACTGGAGAATTTAGGCAGTAAATCCAGAATTCTTAATCTAGAATCTAGGTAACTGTGGACTAAGGACTCTGGACATTTCACAACTTCCACCTCAACAAATAGTATAAACAGTTGACAAAAGTTTGTGTTACAGTCACGTGAAATTCTGAAATCATTTTCATTTAAATCCACCCACCAAACTGAAAGGAACGGCAGCATCAGAGTGACAAGTTTTATGTTTTATGTTTTTTTCTTGCAGTGCTGGTCGTCAGTGGTGGTGTCTTAATAGTAAAATGGTTAGTCGAGTGATATAAGAGACATTTTTAGATGTTTTAGATAACCCTTTATAAGTTTCCCCACCTTTATAAATTCCTCCGAGCTTTCTCTATTTCTTCTGGCTTTTATTGTACAAGAGAAACCCTGAATTTCCTCATCCTTTTCCTTTCCACTCCTCTTCACTCTTCACTCCTTTGAAGCGACACGGTCAGAATTTTTGTGGTTGAGGTAGTTGTTAGTTTTGTTTTACTTTAATATTCGAGGCGTCATGTCGGTGAGGAACGAGGTTAAACTATAAATGATAAATGTATGCTGAATGCTGAATTCCTCTTTCATTCTAGGTACTTTAATATTTTTATAGTCTCAATCCTTAAGATACAGAAGGTACAGAAGAGGAACAGGGGAAAAGTAAGAGAAAGAGGAAGATTCGATGAAAGTAGACTTTTAAAAGTTGTTTCGACTTTCAAAAGTTGCAAAAAAGGGGACAAAATAAAAATCAAAAAAGTCGTGTACTTTTTTAAACTCGTCCCTCTCTCTTCTCTTTTCTTGGGTGTTTTACACAAGAAGGAATTATGTCAGGAATTTTTTTTATTTCAAAGTTTAGTCGCTGACACACTTTCTCTTTATTTATGCCCAATTCGGGAGGTCTGCAGTAAATTACTTGCAAAGTTTGACTTGGAGTTGGAGAAAAAAAAGTAGATTTGTAGATTTCAAACACGGAAATTATTCTTCATCAGCTTTTTCTCATCATCAAATTATAGAAGTGGGAAATGGTAAATGGGAAATTATGCAAATGCAAATATGACGTGTGAAAATGACAAGAGGAGCCGGATGAATGTGGAAACGGAAGAGTATAAAAAAATGAAAATGAAAATGAGGAAGTTGGTGTTGATGTTGATGAAGGCAAGGTGAAAGTAGACAGGAAAAGAAATGCAAATCATTCCCCATTCCCCATTTGACACTCCATTCCTCCTCATTTGTCAACAAGATGTACATTGTACAATGTACAAAATTAAGTCAAGTCAGTCAAATTCAAATTCAAAGAATTGTGGGAAATGAAGAAAATGTAGAAATGGGGGAAATGGGAGAAAATTACATGTGGCAAAACCTTGAAAGTAGATTAGGCTTGTGGCAAAAAAGTTTTGAGAAAATAAGTTTAGAATTTAGAATTTGTCCCTTCTTTTTTTATTTAGTAGACATTGTACATTTTATATTTGTCATTTATCATTCTAAAGGCATTCCTTTTTGTACTGAAGTTGAAAAAGAAGGAGGTAAAATCGAATACACAGTCTATTCTTGAGGTTTAAATCCAATACATAATGCACATTGTACATTTTACTTGATACATCTTCTTGGAACTTTTCTCCTTGGAAGAACGTGAGCTAAGAAACTTGGAAATTTGAAAATGTACCATTTTAAGTAGCTTTTTTTTGAGCCTCCGAATCCTATTTCTGTTTCATTGTATTGACTTTCATGCCCGGGGAACCCGTTTAATTCATTTTACAATTGCAGTTAGTTAGAATTCTAGTTCCAGTCTATCAACGTTTCTACTTTGTAACACTTTGAAACTTGACTAGCTTGCAAATTGTAAACATTGTGTGAATTCGTATTTTGGAGGAGAAATCCTACAAAAAACTGTCTGAAATTTACAAAGTCGCATCTGAATCAAATTACATTTATTGCAAATGCAAATGCAAATCTAAATGTAAATGTCCTACTTTCAGTTTAAAAAAAGCTGCAAATTAATGAGTGGTTTTCTGCGAAAAAAAAGAAAGTATTAAATCATGAAAAACATGGTTCATTTCGCGTGTCGCGTGTTTTGTGTGTCGCGAACCTCATCGCAAATACACAAAACTGTGTCGAGCCACACTTTTTTTACATATAACTAGATATTTTCATCATCACAAGTTTTATATTTTTGACTTTGACTTTGACTTTTACCTTTGCTTTCATTTTGCCCGGTGTGTATGAATTGAATCTCATGAAGGGGAGCACGCACTATCTCATATCTCATATGTCATACACACAGAGCCCACGCCTGATCCAGTCAACTTTATTCAAGATCCCAGTCAAAACAAGTCAACAAAAGTCGAGCCAAGTTAACTTAAACCAGGCCAAAATCCAAAGCAAAACTCGAGCAAGTTTAACATGTTGGATGTTAGTTTGTTAAACAAGTTTTCTTGATGTATCCTCCTCATTTTTCTTTTTGGGTTTATCCAAACTATAGTTGTTTTCGTGCTTCTTCTCTCTTGTCTTTCGTGTCTCGTGTCTCGTGTTGTCGTTTTGTGAGCTCGTCCTCTGATTTTCAAAAGAATAACCCGTCTCTTGTCTTTTGCGTGTTTTTACTGTACTCTAGTCTTTTTTGTCCTCACGTTTTCCTGTTTCGGCGTCTGTGTCCGTGTCACCACAACACAACTTTTGTCAGGAGCTCTCAAAGGACATGAAAAGATAAAAGTGTGTATAATATGTATTGAACTGTGGTCTGTATAAATCTAGACTATAGAGTGAATTTGAGTGTACATTATACATAAAAACTCTAGTAGAAAACTAGATACAAAATCTTGGTTTTGGTCTTTGTCTTTGCAGAGTTTTTCTTTCTTGTTTTGGATGTATCCTGAAAATCACCTGACTTTTCTACTTTCACCCTGAACCTTTTCCCGTCTTATTTTACTTTGGCCTTTTTTATTCTCCAGGTCAACTTTTGGTACAAAATCTATCCAGAAAAAGGAATAAGTTGTATCATATCACATCTGAATCTAAATCTGAATACTTTGTGTGTGTATTGGGTTTCATTCTGTCCGGAATTCGGAATCTGAAATGTGAAAAGAGGAAAAGATGAACATTTCATATTTTTATTTTATACCAAAGAAAAATACTTTTCCTTTCACCAACTTTTCTTTCTTTCTTTCTTTACTTTTCCATTTACTCTTGACTTTTGATAGTCTAGAGTCTAGAGTCTCAAGTCTAAAGTAAACTAAAGTAAAGGCAGTAGAAAAAGGACGGTGAAACGGGGATAATGGATTACTTATAAAGGAACCAAAAAATTTAAAATAAGCGGAACTCAAACACGTGTCGCGTGTTTTCTCTAGTCGCTGTAAACTCGAGTCTCTAGTCAATGGAAATTTTTATGAAAAAGAGAAAAAAGAAAAAGTGAGCCAAAAATAAACCAAGTCAAAGTCTGCTCCTGGTTCTGGTTCTGTGGTTGGTTTTACTGGAGTAAAAGTTATGAAAGGAAACTTTGAATCTAATTCTAATGGTCTGATAGATCTCACAAGATTCTAGATTCAAGATGAAACAGACCTTTTTTGCCTTATTTTACATTTTTTCTGGGATTCTAGGGTTCTAGGGTTCTGGGTAAGCAGATCCTTGATCCTTCACCACATGTTTTGCGGTGAATCCTCAACTTTAACTTTAACTTATTCCGGTTTTTTTCTGTGATAAAGTTTCAAAAGTAAAACAGACAAAAAGAAAGAAGAGCAAATCAAATTTTTTGAGAAAGGAAAAAATTAGCATGTGAAATATATGAAAATATGATAAAAATGGCTAATTTACATAAATAAAAGTTCATATCATATTGGGTATTGAGTATTGATACTTTTACTTGAAATATTATTATTTTTATTAAAAAAAGTATTTAGAATTGAAAAATTGAAGATACTTTCAACTTTCAGTTGGTATTTTGTATTATCTAGCAAAGGAAAAACTGAATAAAAATCAATTGAATAGAAAAATGAAATGTGTTGTCCCATCCATTTCGAAAAGTCATAAATCAAAAATCAGGAAATCATTTCTTCCAGACAGATTTGCTATACATAATACAGTATCTAATAATATAATAGAGCAAAGTAATCAACTTTCTCCAAAATCCAAAATCCATGCTCCCCATTTCCCATTTCCCACTATTGGACAAATTGATGAATTTACACATTTATTCTCACACACAGTTTCAATTTCCATAATGGATATTGGAAAATAAATGTCCGATTCCCATTCCAATTCCAAATCCTCCGGAATGTCAAAACATGTATAAAATCCGGATTATCATTTTCCTCGGTCGTTTGTTCTTTGTTCTTTGGGTGGTTGCACATATACTTGTACAGTGTACACTCTACAGTCTGTAGTTTATATACTTGTTATGCGAAAAAAAAGAAAGTATTAAATCATGAAAAACATGGTTCATTTCGCGTGTCGCGTGTTTTGTGTGTCGCGAACCTCATCGCAAATACACAAAACTGT
>JABASP010002849.1:0-17374 GCA_019776565.1 Sminthurinus signatus | reverse complement strand
GTTAACAAGAAACAACTTGTAAAGAAAATCATGGCGAATTGTAATATAAGTGTATTAAATTATTAATGTATGTCATCTAGTTTAGAGTTTAAACTTTGAGGAAACCAACCAAAGGAATGTTTCCTTTCGGGTTTGCGCAAAACGTTTCTTGGGGTTGCATCAGGATTTGAAGATGCTTTGCGCTTTGAGTGGAGATGATGTTGTTGTTTTTCAGTACTCGTTTCAAACGTTTTAATTCCTAGATTATATCCACATGATGGACAAACAAAATCCACAATTTCCGGACTTACAGAAACATTTAGTTTGAATTCTACACTTTTTCCAGTACAGAAATCAGTCCAAAAGTTTGGCGGAATAGAATTTATTTTTACAGTGTTTTCAGAAACGGTAAAATCTTTAGAGGAAAACATTTAGTGGATTTTTTATTTTTGGGATTTGAATTTGAGCCCGTTACATCACGGGACTAAAAAATCGCACATACCATGTATAACTTGTGGGAGGAAAACCGTAAACCGAATATAAAACCAAGGCTTTTTACTATAAACTGTACTCTATACAGTGTATAGAGTACAGTGCCTTGTATAAAACTATATAAAATTCCAAATGGAAAATGGAAATACACATGTGAAATGTGAACTGTAATTTTGGAGTTTGGAAATTGAAAATGTTTATCACATGAGCTTTGTTTGTCTAAACATTGTTGAATGTTGAATTATTGATGTCTTGAGTCTCGTAATCGTTAACGACGATATTTTTTTTCATAAAAATCATGAAAATTCTGCGTGCATATATATGCACGCAGAATAACTCCAATGTAATATTATAATATTACATTGGAGTTTTTCTGCGAAAAAAACACAAATTAAAGATTAAAGTGTCTTTAATTTTGCAATCTACGTATACAGCTGCTACGTTTTTAGTTTGTAGAATTTGTATGCCTTAAATTCATAGACTCAATCATTCATTCATTCATTTAGTTTTTCCTCATTTTTAGGTCAATGCGATTACAGGGGAAAATTAAAACTTGCTTTCGTCAGCTGCCAGCACTAAACATATGATATCTAAAATAGCCACACCATTCTGTACTATTTATCTCCATCATGATTCATGTTTGTTGTTGTGTACTTTTGCATTATACATGGTTTGTATTTTGTATGTAGTACAAAATGAAATATTATGCTTATCTCGAGTATTTTATCTGCTGAATGAGTCTGATAGTATATGAGTATGAGTTTGATACATGTAAAATGTCCAGAGCAAAGGCGCATTGGAAAGATGACCCCTGATATTGACACCGGTTTTGTTTACATTACTCGGTTTATTTTAAAACACGAATTTATTTTTTTGTTACACTTCATACGACATCGTATTCTATATTCTTTCGCAATGTATAGCACTTACAAATTGTTCTCATTCATTACAATTCTCTGTATTTTGGAGTTACTGGTAATGCAGGCTACTGCCAAAGATGAGGTTCCACTGTACAGATACTATAACAGTAAAAGTGGGGATCATTTCTACACTACCAGTCTATCGGAGTTAGGTGGAGGTAAGTAAACTAAACAAAAACCAAGCATTATTCTTGATTCCAAAAATATATCATATTTACTCCAATCTGCATGAACAAAGCTAATTTTTATAAAATGTATCTTATGATTTTATGATTTTTTTTAGGGAGAGACGGTTACGTTTCGGAGGGAATTGCAGGGAAGTGTTCAGTATTTCCAGCAACCGGTACAGCACCATTCTACCGATACTTTAACAGTCGCAGTGGGGATCATTTCTATACGACAAACTTAGCCGAATTAGGTGGAGGTGGCGGTGGACATGTGTTTGAGGGTGTTCAGTGCTACGTTTACAGTCAAGCCATCGATGGGACACTTCCTTTCTACCGATACTTTAACAGTGGAAACGGGGATCATTTCTACACGACAAATTTTGCTGAACTTGGAGGTGGAAAAGGTGGATATAAATTTGAGAAAATTGCTGCTTATATTGCACCAGCCTAGTTTTCAATATTTTTGTATTTTATGCAAATTTATATCCTATGCTGTAATTTTTTTACTGTTGTACACATTTAATTTTTTTACTGATCTAACTTCAATATATTCATGAATCTTATTATATCTGTATTCTGTATGTAGGAAATTATCATTATTTATAATGTATAATGTACACATTTAGAATTTTTAAAGCAGAATTTTGATGGTGTAATAAACCATGGTTTTGCCTTTGGTGAGACATGAGACATGAATGCAGACGTTTTTATTTCGTTATTTTCATTTACTTTTTTTATTCAATGTACTGAGTACTATACAACAATAATAATTTTGAATTTTTACTATGTTTAGATATTTTAATGTCATGTGCTATGTTATGCGCATAATATATTTTTAATAACTTATTATTTACTTACTGAATACTGCATCAGTCTGCAAATTTTTACATGCTCGTATCATGTGTAACATTTCATGATATTAATTTTTAATCATCTTCATTCTTCATTTACAACACATTATAATATATACAGCATATTTACGGACTTGAACACACACAGTCATAGCACACTAACTATTAGCTATCAATAGAACAGAATTTTATTTTACATTTGAATTCGTGGAAATAATGTTGCAGCAGTCAATAATATGCATCCACATTTGTGTATTGTGCACAGAATATAGATACACGTGTTATGACTACAATACATAATATTATGTCGTGACCTTGTACAATAAAAAAAATACTTTTTATATGCATGCCTAGTGTTATATTTTCATCAATTTTCCTTTTCCCTGTTGTGTATTGTGTACTTAATGAATTAGCTTAGCTTATTACGTTTCTCATTACATTTATGTCTTCCAGTTCGTTTAAACTTTTTTCCTGATAAACATCAGCGGTGAGAAAGAAAATTCCATTGGCAGCGTGAGACTAGAGAATATAAGTACATTCTACAGTCTACAGTCTACTTGTGTCCACAGTATACTATGCTCTATTCTACGCATTAATGCACCTCTTGTACATATTTGGATATTTTGTGTATAGCAAAGTCAAAGTTTTTTAAATCAACATTCAGCAGTCAGGAGTAAAATCTAAGAAAAAAAATAAACAAGCCAAAAGTTAGGCTCAAGCTTTACTTTACCATTGTCTGTTTGATCATCTGTCAGTGAAGTATACTCCGTAAGTCTTGTGTGTAGTGTGTACATAATAAGATTTTGCTAAGAACAACACATGACATAGTAAAGAGTAACGTGCCTAGGAATTAATATAGAAAACATTTTATTGGATAAGGCAGAAAAGTCAAAAGTGCCACATTTAAAAATCTGTTCAACATTATTCAACATAAATATATAATACAAAAATAAAAAATAAATTTGAACATCGAACGCAACTAGTTTTTAATTTTTAATCCACGAAAATGGGAAAGAGTAATTTCTCCACCGTGTTTTGTTGTGTAGCTGTGCAGTTGTTTTGTGTCTGTTCATTTTTTCTAGCACAAGTAGTTGAAAGTCATAAAGGTCATGATCACGATCATGATGAACCTTCCCAATCATCTTCAGCATATACCTGGACCTACACTGCTGGTTTGAAAAAATCCGTTGGAGTTGACTTTAAATGGGTGGCAGAGAAAGATGATAAAGGATGGGTGACAATGGAAATGAGTAGCAAAACTGGTGGGTACGTATCTGTTGGATTTTGTGAGCAATGGCACGGCACAATGAAAGATTGTGATATTGTCATTGCGGGAGTTGATGATGTCACTAAACAAGGCTATTTATATGTAAGTTCACCCATCTTTTACGAAAGATAAAAGCTGTACATACTTTCCTTTTTTATTTTCAATTTGTTTTTTCTACAGCAAAAAGTAAATAGTAAATAGTGTCAATATTATATGATAAATGAACTATACACTATACATTTATAATTATTATAATCCTAATTAACTTTCAGGACTGCTATGCAACTGAAAACGGACAACCCACTCAAGATAGCTCTGCAGACTACCATTTGATTTCCGCGGAGCAGAATGAAGGGGTTACAACTGTCGTGTTCAAGAGAAAATGGAATACCAATGACACAAAGGATGCCAATCTGGTATGTACATTGAAAATATTTTCAAATCTGAAGATGAATAAAAAACTCATAAACTTTGCATGTATTCATTCCTGTACATTCCTGTATTTTCCAATATGAATCAAAAACTGAGAGCAATCGAATTAAAGTAAAAATATTGCTTTCTATATTTAAATTTTAGGAAAATAAAGTTCAACTAATCTGGAGTTGGAATCCACAAGATGTTACAAATCCCCCAATGATTCCAGCTCATGACAAAAATATGCGAGGACACACTACAACAATGGTCTCATTGAAATCCCCATCACCCGCCAACAGTATTTTTGGAAACTCAAGTGCCTCGAATTTTCCAGTGTCAGGCCTGCTCCAAGTCCTCATCATTACTGCTTGTGTGTATATTGTAAATACACTTTAAAATGAAGGCATACAAATTATTTTCTATATTTTATACAACTGATAAACTGTGACATTTTGATCTTTATACAACAGCCTAAAATCTCTTATTATTTTTTTACTTTTTTAACATGATTATTTCAAAGTATGCCGTCGAGAAATTCACTTAGTTTTTAAAGACATGTCTTTTCATCTAATAAAAGCCAATTTAACTGATTACTCCGTTATTAGTCGAGCATTGTACACTGTATATACTCATATAGGCCTATACATATTTTTGAGCACATACCAAAATATGGATTATGGATGTAAAATGTAAACTGAATGTATATGCATGTATAAATTCATTTTAATTTTTTAGTGTATTCAAATGTCAAATGTCATACATAATGCATATGACAGAGAGTGGCATACATATGAGAACCTTTGGTGATGCAGTAAGGAACACAAATAACAAATACCTTTCTTCATTCTTGCTTTTTATTTTGACATTGACACTGTTGTAAAAGAAATTAAAAAATTATAATGACTAGGAGAAAAGAGAAAACCTTTTAGGATGATATCTGTCAATCAAATAGAGATGAAAATTACTTGCATTTAGCATATAACACACACGTATACAGTTAATAATCTGCGTTCAAAACCTTTCTCAATAATTTTTATATTGTGTCTTTTATACCTTTGACATGTATGTAGACAATAGAGATGGATGATAAAAAATCCGTCTGGCCAACAATCCGGTACACTGTACATATTTTGACTAAAGTGCATTCAAAATTCAAATCTTAAACACCATATTCCATATTACATTACAAATTACAACCCCTCAAGATACTGAATACTGACATTGCACTTTACACCATACAATACACAATAATATATACAATCTAATGTCTAATCAATGTATTTTGTATTTTATACTTATTGCTAGACAGAATGAAAGGAAAAATAAAACAGACTGTCATTTGCTGTATCTCTGTATCAGAATTGGCATTTCAATTAGTACAATCTAATAGTATTTATGAATGAATGAAGGAAGGATTAAATTTCATTGGCAGTCGAGACAAACTTTATGGAAATGATTGACGGACAAGTCATCTTCCTTACAGTTCCTTTAATCATCATCATAACCACACAGAGGATACTTGAGCCACCAGTGAATGAACTGATCCACTGCACAGAATACAATATACTGTAACGAAAGATGAAAGATGATACTTTACAAGTATCATATGTGCCATATGAACCGGAGATTGGACATTGGAGAGAGTCTCAAGTTTCAAATTATCATTCTACTCTAGATTCTAGATTCTAAATTTTCTTGATACTGATCCATAATTAGATTTTTAAACTAAACCAAACCATGTTTTGAATACTAATGAGAAATCAAGAAACGGCAAACGGACATCTAAAATATTTCCTACTGCAAGTATTTTTGAACGTTTATCATTGGCTGTAGCCAATGACAAGATGTGCTGTCTTTTGTATCTTGTAATCTTTTTAGTTGTTGGGTGTTGCATATTTTACTTTACTACAAACTAAAAGCGATTAGAATTTAGAATTTTGAATAATCTCATCATTTTAGTATATTGTAGCATTAAAATTTAAACGGATAAAATGAGTACAATAATTTCTATTTCCTCTAGAGTCTGGTTCATATTTAATATTTACTTAAATCTAAATCTCATCTGTAAATGTGGTATTTGATATTTGATATTTGTGTGAATGGATTGTGCACTGTGTGTAATATTTGCTATCGGTTTTATGCACAGGGTGTACATGCAAAATGCAAACCAACATAGTTATGGTGTAGTTTTTTGGGACAGAGAAAGAAGGAAAGTATAAAAAGGAAGACATTTATCTGTCTCTGTATTTTCCTTTTACTAGGTATATATTCACCTCATCACATTCACCACAATTCAGCATTCAAATCGTCTACATATATATACATATACCATATTCTTGACTAAAGATGACGAACAATGTCTAATGATAGCCTGGAGCATCATTACTCATAATAATAATAATTATAACATTTGTCTATCCTATTAAAACCCATTCAAGTAGTTTAATATCTAATGTCTTTTTGGTCGTCATTCTTTATCTGCATTCTGTATTCTTCATACATGAGATATTATTAAGAGTACAGAGTACCTATAGTAAATAGTAAATAATGGTATAATTATTGCTGTATTATGTGGATGTAAATGAACATTGTCTTGTTATTTTGTTTTATTATTATTGTATATATGAGATGGATGTACTCATTATGCACATTCATACCGCATACAGCATAAAGCATACTATTCTATGTATTTGAGATCATTTGAAATTTGAATGTACGACATTTCTAATTCCTACTGTATGCAGTATTCCGTATTCCGTATTCTGATTCTGTCTATTTGAATTCTTGAAAAAAAATTGCTTTGGGCCTTCCCGAGAATGGCCTGAATATAAGCACAAAAGAATCCAAAAGACCAAAGACAGGAAACGAGACAGACCAAAGAAAAGATGGAGAAAAAGAAATACTGTAGAAGACAAAAAAAGTAGTTAGTAGACACTAGACACACAGTAGTCATTAAATTTGTCATTGTATGTACTTAATGTGTAATGTGCCTACACATACCGGTCTACTGTCTTATGACTTGTGTAAATGGTAAATGATACTTTGTGAGAAGTGAGAAGTGGAATGCTCATAATTCATTATACATCTGAATATGCAGATCTTCCCATTTTTCAGGGGGATAAAAAACGGGAATGGTTTGAAATTCCGATTTAGAATAGAATAAATTGAGTTTAAAAAGTCGGTTTCCATTCTTATTAGCCTAAAATAAGTTTCTGAGCACTGGTAAAAGAAGCAAAAATAAATTAGTACACAGTCATTTGTTCATATACTTTGTACAAAAGTATTACTTACAAACAACTTGAAACTTGGGCTAAAAACCAAAAAGGATAAGACTAGCAGCTATAAGTTATGCATACAATGTACAATGTACATAGCACAAGAATCCATTTTCCGAGAAAATTAACAATTTCTGCAAATGGTAATTAGTAATTAGTCAACTAAAATTATAATTAGTGCCACACTAATAATCAACGGGTTTTATGTTTGACCGAAATTTTGTTTGTGACATTGAAAATTCAAACCTGCATCACCAATATTTTTACAGCTATATTTAAGTCTCTTTGAAATATTAATTTGTCATGTATCATTTTACATGTTACACATAACTTGTCACACATGTCACTCATTTACTGTAAAATGTTGTCATGTACCATGTACTATCTGTAATAGTCTTACTCTTTGCATGAAACTTTGTGGTACAAAATGTTGGATTTTGAATTTGTATGGAAGATGAGACGTGTGTAATTAGTTTGCATTAATAATGCAGATTCTGTGTGCAATTATATTTATGAAATCGACCGAATAATTACACAAGCTTTTTCAAAATTTTACCTACATCTATGAAAGCATTAAGCTGTTTACAACGACGCTTTTAACTTTTAATACAAACAGTTTTTTATAATATATTTCCATAATAAATTTATAAAATAGAACAGTCTTCAGTATTCCGTGAAAAGAGAAGCCCTTCTCTTGTCTATTTAAAAGTAAAAAGTAAACGGGAATTGTATTTCTGCTGTACATTTTATTATTTATTTATAGAATGCAAAAGTACACATTTAAAATTACTTTGCACATGTTTCTTGTTTCTTGTCTTACATTTGTTTTATTGAAATGAAACAAGCAAAGCATGTAGAATGTGAGATGATTGAGTGGTCAAATTATTAAAATGGAACTGGGCACTGGGCACTGGGCACCCTTGCATCAGATATAATATAATATATCTAATTTGTATCTTTGATTCATCCACGAAATGAAATGTACGATGCTTTCACGTTTTATCTCACGATTGATCTCAATGAGACTTACTATAGTATCCTCTACAATCTACATGTATAGTTGTGTATTGTGTATTTTTTACCAAGTATTTTACATTACATACATATGCATGTAATACTTGTAATACAAAGTACAAAATGTCGTTCTTCTCTCGTGCGCCTTCAATTTTCACCTAGTCGATAAAACAAATGACTCTAGTCTCTAGACTTTGTATTCCTGATTGAAATCTCATGTGTGAATTTCTAAAGTTTCAAGGTGTAAGTAGGGCAAATATTATTCGTAGTACACAGTACACAGTGTGTAGTACGTGTTGTACGTTGGACGTACATCAAATCTAATTGCATAGGTACATAATTCCGTAAGAATGATTAGATGGATGTTTAAATTGAGTAAATAGTAGTAAAATCTAGTAAATAGAGACGTTTCTTAAATTGGATTTACACCAGACACCAAACACCAACTTTTCTCCTCTAAAACGTCCAAGTATCGTCACTATGCATTTTACACATGACATGATATGTGATACATTGTACATACTTGTAGTGTGTTTACTTGCTACTTTTAACATGTGATAGAATTCTTGTACTTATAACTTATAGGCACATGTGATGATGAGAGGATAGAGGATGAAGTTTGAACGTGTAGATTAGTTTGGTTGGATTGTAAATTGTAATGTTTTTTAAAGAGAAAAAACTAGTTTTTTTCAGATTGTTTTGTAATTAGACTCCCTCATTTTACCTTGTTATAATAAAACTAATGTGTCTTAATAATTCTAGAAAAAAGGGTGATGGACATACAGAAATCAGGAATGGACATCCATGCAAGTACAATAACATGGGAATAAGAGCTGAATGCACCATACAATGTACAATGTACACAATACATACATTTACTTTATAAAAGAGAGTGACTTTTGTGTGTGCTATTTGCAATTACATTTCAAAAATCTCACGAATGTTCCCAAATTTCATTTCGTGTTTCAAATGTTTCGATGAGACAGTCCCGCACATTCAACATTCAACATTTAACAGTGGACAAGTGAAGAGTCAAATGCAAATGAGCACTTTTCCCACTTAACAACTCATTTTACACACACACTCTCACACATGCATTATCACTTTGTGGATTTTCCTTGATATTAGATTAGACTATTTTTTAGGCTTAGAGTTTCTATATCTTTCTAGTTTTGAGTTTTGAGGTTTGAGTCCACCTCATTTCATCTTGTCAAGTTCATACTAAATACCAATCTATCTAAAAGCCTAAAACTGTTCACTATTTCATGTCATAGAGAAAGAATTTGGAACGGGAAATGAGAAGCACTACGTCACTAGTAGTAATTCTAATCTAAAATTGTAAGAAATTGTAGCATTTTTTTGTATAAAAAATAGTTTTCCATCTTCTTGTTCCTGTTTCCTTGTTTTTCCATATCATATTTTATACTTTATGTTTCTTTTGCATTTGGTGAAGGGAATAAATGAATAACTTTGAAATGAGAAAACTGGTCACGTTCTTGTTTAAAACCGAAGTTAAAATGACTTTTCACTGTCACTTTACACATTTCATTAAAAATTTACAAATGTCATGTGCGTCGTTACACTTTTGTTACATACTTGAAGTCAATGCATAAAAAATGTAAACTAAATATTAAATTGATATAAGAGGAAAAATATTGGTCAAGTAATATTTTATATGATGATATGCAAAAAGTAAAGATATGTGTGTATGATTATGCTACATTTTCTATATTATGCACCTATGTATATTGTACACTGTACATACATAAAAAATGTTCATTATTCACTAGAGCAGGAACATTTTCAATTTTCAGGGATATTTTTGCAAATGTTTAGCTGATATCTGACATCTAAAATGACCAGGATCTGATAATTTTGTTCTAGGTGGTCAAATAATCATGCATGATGCATGTGAGTTGAAGAATATGGAGAATATACAAAATGTTTCCAAAAAAAGAAGCGTTTAAAAATAGTAAACCGTAATGAAAAAAGTGTTACATGCAGAACTGAGACAATGAAGATGAGTCTTCGCTTGTGTATTGTTGTGTACTGTGTTCTGATGTGAGTCGAGACTTGAGACTAAAGACAAAACTAAAAGACAAAAAACATAATATTAGTAATATGGGAAATACATATGTAAATATACGTATAGATATTGAATATTGACCAACAGGAAAATGGGGAAGCTTCAGTAATAAGGTCATGACAGGACTGGTGATTGGTGATGCAAATTTGTTGCGCCTTGTGTGTCACCTAGAGAAAAATACAAATGAACCTTAGCCATGGATGTAAAATTGGGATTAGAACATTGAACATTGAAAGGATTTGTGTAATACATATTATATCGTACCTATCCATATGTACCATGTCCATTGCCCATACTCAAAGAAAGAACGAAATAAGTACGAATGTGCTGGTGTAAAGGTGTGTCCTGTTTTTATACTGTGGAAAAGCGTGAAAATAAAAACAAAGTTTAAACCGTAGCTTTGAAACCTTTCAGAGTTCATGACTGTGATCTCCAAATGTACATACATACATACATATACATAATATATGCATAAATGTATATGTAAATACAATGAATATATTGTGGATTTCATTATACATGGACACGGTAAAAATTTGTTATCTGCAAATACTAAATCTCTACTGCCATCATATGATATCACGCCTTCCTGGGTCGTTTTTTACTTTCAGTATCTCCTCGCCCTGCATACGTAACAATAAATAGTTCCCTGGCACCTACAAATGTCATGTAAGATGTAAGTATAGCAGTAAGTACAAAGAACTCGAAATGAATTTGCATGCATCCTATTTCTTATTTGGTACTAAGTATGTCCAGAATAATTGTAGAAATTGTTACATGTTTCAATCACTCAAGATTTTTTATTGAAACATTAGCTTATACATTATGACTGTAAAGTAGATACATTTTACAATTTTACGACTACGATTAGCATACACATTTCAATAAAATGTGATGACACAGAATGACAAGCCAATAATATTGTTACGGTCTACTCCGATGCTCATGTAAAGAGTAGCGAATCCAGTTGCTCTTAATCCGATAGCCAATGTAATCCCAATGTCATTATAGAAACTCTTTTATGTGTAGATTGTGTTTATTGTTTACTTATATTTGTTATAAAGCTCATGTAGAATATGCTTATGAAAATTTAGGTGACAAAATACAAATAAGTCATGTCGGCAATAATTAAGAAACTGAAACAATCGTAAATCGTAAACTAGAAATAATGTTGTGGGTGTGTAGCAAAATGTACATATCGGCTGGTATTGAATTTTTCTTTGGTGGTTGAGAGATAAAAAAGAACACCTGTAAATGTACATGCATAATATCTTTGTTCATTTGTTTTGAAGTTGAATAAGTTCTACCTGTACAACAGTTTTTTGTTCCTATTATTTGTACATTTTGTAAAATCGTCATTCCGTTGTTTCTTTTTTTCCATTCAAATTTACAACCTAAATGTATGGATATTAGGTATACATTTTCTAATTATCTCCTAAATTATGTTTGATTTTCATTCATTGTTTCTATTTTTGTAGCGATGATACTTTTACGCACATTTAGAGCTCCGTTTAATTTATTTGTATAATATGTGTTACGTGTACAGTGTACAATCATTGTAAGTTGTGTGGCTATGTTTTTTATTTTTCTACTTTGTTCTTTGTTAATTTCGTCTCTACTACTTATATTCAAACTTTACAAAATGATACACCGGTAACCGGTAACGTGTAATGGTAGGTAAAAAAGATTAATAGTACAACTTGTCGGAGTTTATTTTTTGTAACATACATAATTGTGTAATACTAGTATGGACAAACTACTAGTTCTTAACTACTGTTATTGTGAAAGGTATCTCATAACCATTTTGAAACTATAGACAAATAAACTAAACTTTCATTTAATGGTACGAGGTTTAATACGAGTTTTTAATGTTAATGAGTTAATTAATCTGTACAATGTACAATATCTTTTGGAATTCAGAAAATTGAAGATGTACAGAGACAAGTAAAATAAATGTATGGAATGCACCTACCATATACGTAATGTAGAATGTATAAAATATGTATATGATATATGATATGGCAGTAAGTACGAAGTACGAAATGTACATGTACTTTGTTCTATGTATGAGATACACTGAGAATTATTATGCATATTCCGGTACTAGATAATTCTTCCCTTTCCTATTCCTCACTGTTGGATGTTGGATGTTGAAACCAAAACAACCCTACACAGTCCATAGTCACAATCGTCTTCTTCTTCTTCGTCTCATATAGTTTTTCCTACCTAAACTTCACAGCTCTGAATTCCTCTCGTCTCATTCAGAATCAGACTACGATTGTAGCAGCAACCTGTGTTGTACATCTGTGTGTGTGAGTAAATAAGTAAGTGTGCGAAACAAAACAACACAAACCTTTGCTCTGTTTCTCTTCAGTCAACAGCAAGGAAGAAGGCAAACAAGTTTCTTTCCATCTTTTTATTCTGTCTTGCTCTGTGGTTCGAAAAACACTCATATTTACAAATGTAAAAAAAGTTTTAATTCAAAAAAAATATCAAAATCAAGAATCAAGACTTACCAACCTTTTTTGTAACAATCACTGCAAAAATTTGTCATCTATTTTGTAGCATCTAGCAGAGATCAGAGATCAAGTTTCAAGTCGGAGTTTGTTCTTTCAGAAATCAAATAGTGATTTGACATTCGACAGTGATTTGACTTTACACAAACACGTGGTATTGACATTGTCTATTACTATTTTGACACTATATTTCCATTTAGTTGTGTTTTTCTTGTTCTAATTGTTGTCTCTGTCACCTGTCAATTATCAGCTGTCAATACTAAAGACTCAAAGATTCAAGACGCAAGACTCGAGACTAATTTAAAAACAGGCTGCAAAAGACAAGAAAAAGTAAAAAGTGAGTGTGTCTCTGCTACTTTTATAAACACTGTCACCACTAATACCATTGTTGTCTTTGTCCTCATATATATGAAAATTCAAGTTCATCAGTGTCATTATACTCAGTTGATGACGTTTTGGGCTCAATCGGCTCAAGTTTCTAAGTACCTTCTTTATTAATATAACTATACATATATATACAGAAAAAGCATCTTTTGACTCTGTGTGTGTTTACACAAGATACAAGATATAGTGAAACACGCATCATATACACATTGTATTGTATACTATTTAGCTGCGGTCATTGTTGCTCGTCTTTGGTCGTCATTTTTACTTTACATTTACATTTAATTCTTCTTCTTATTTATGTAAAGGGTAACCGCCTTGTCATAACCATCTTTTCCATAACAAGAAAAAGAAGCCGTCTACCCATTACCCATCACCATCACAGTATCAAATCTCATCATCTTTATCATCATCATCATTATTATTATTATTATACAATTAAATTGTAAATTGTGGATTTTCTAGATACATGAGAAGACAGAAGAGACAGTGTTTATATTATATATGACTTATTGTATATTGTATAGCACTCTTAAATAAATAAATAGCTGAATTAAATTAATACTCTCCAAGAACCAAGAACCAAGAGAAAAAGGATTAAAAGCGACGAAATTCATCATTACAATTTACAATAGGGAGGGAAAATAAGTCAAGAGTCAAAAGAGTCGAGTTTCATTAAGATTGCTATATTAGGCTTGCAAAAAGGAGAATCCGTGTCGAGTGTAAAAGCAAACAAACCCTAAAAAACCAAAAGAGACTTTTTTTTTGTTAATTTACTTTTGTTGTTGTTTGTTATTATTATTTCTACAAAAGAAGAGTAGGTTAGATACAAAATCTTATCTTTTACATCTTACACATTAAATAAGTAAAAATACTATATATACATTTATTACTAGTACATTGTACACTGGTTGTTCCGTTTCAGTTCTGAGTGTCCTTTCTCTCACACACACATTTCGAAATTCGACAACAAAAAAATAATTGTGACTTTAGTGTGCTAAATAAGTTACCCGTTATTTATACTCAGTTACAAGAGTGAAGAAGATAACTAATATTCAACTATTCAAGATGGAAATTAGCACTTTGTCCAGGTTGCTGAACTTGCATCAAAGTTCGTCTTTCTTAATTGTTTTAATCATCATGATTTTCGGTAAGTACTTTTACTTGTAATATCACTAATAATTGTTTTATCCATGTATAATATTCTAAATTTATATGCAGTACAAGTTTTTATACTTTTAACCTATTTAGTATTTAGTGTCAGCAATAATAATAATTAACAATACTATAGATTCTATATTATCATAATTTGTCACTTGACTAGGGTCAATTTATTTTTCAGGAAGTATAATGATTTTGTTTTTAGTATTTTATTATAACAATTAACAATGTAGACGTTTTAATGGAACCGACTATTAAAAATTAATGGATGTCATATAAAGTCATAATAGACCTACAAAAAGAGTTCATAATTTATCATTTATCATTAGCTTTGAAGTTTGCATTTATATAGGTGCATATGAGATATGAGCATCATTGTTATTATTTATTATTTGTGATACAGTTGTTCTTTGGCTGTATTTTATTGTTTGTTGATCTTGATCAGGACATAATATGTAAAAATATAGTAGAAATAATATATATCTTATTGTCAAGTATATCCTAAATACTCTAAAACCAAGTAATCTACACTTTAGTGACCGATTTTGATATTGAGCTTTTGATGCATGTTGAAAGTTGGTACGTATTTTAGTATTTCCATCATTTGTGAAATGTGATACTGTTTTATCGATCGGTGGTTAATAAATGATAACAATATCATTTTACCTATTTACTATTTACAATCAAAATAACATGTTAAAATATAGATACATTATGCATGTATAATACAAGTAATATACCCACAGTATAAACAATATCTTGACGGCTTGAAACGAAATCTTTCAGTCATACACTAATAATAATATTATTATTATTATTGAAAGATGAATATGAAATTATATATGCAAGTATTAAGTGTACATCAGGTTTGAATCATACATATATTGATTTGACAACTGGGACAACTTTTGTATCTGTTTAAGTCAATATTATAAGTAAGTACTTGCCTCGTAGAATCGAGAGGACAAATCAAAGAACTGGTTCAAAAAAAAACGTTGATGAATTTGGGTTTAGTACATTGGTTCGTCAAGTTGTTAAATTGACAAGAATTTTCTGTCTTTTTCTTTTTTGCCTAATGAGCTTTCCAGTGCCTTACCTTTTTAGTCATAAATTCAAAGGAGGTTACAGGAACAAAAATGATCAAGATATCTTGTACAAGATATTGATGTATTATAATATTATTATGACTCAATCAAGTAAAGTAGTAGTAGTAGTATTTCTATAATTTCTATGTATATATAGCATGTGTATAATGTGTACATAGCACATTGCAAACACTGCATACGGTTCTATATTATTATTATTCTAAACATTGTATCTTTTTGTGTTTGTAGTCACATAATAATAACACGATAAATAAAAATTTTAATAACAAGGGCACGATATTGGCATTCTGCATTATAACATATGTATTATGAATACTTTTGTCAGTAGGTAGTACATGATCATGACAAAAAATTAAAGAAGACGACAAAAATCGTAACTTCTGTTTTTATTGGTTTTCTTTGATTATAAACAATCGAGTTAGTGGATATATTGTAAACACAAAACTGTAAAGTTTTTTTTTCTTTTGTTTATGTAGTCTGTGAGTATCACTTGAATCGATTCAGTTCATAGTTCATAGTAGGAACCTCTACAGGTTGTAAAAGTGTGTACGCCGTGAAATATTTTACGATAATGTTCTTTATAGATGTGTGGATTGCTTTTGAATATCAAGATGATGGGCGACTTTTTATAAGTAAACTTACAAGTCCTTTACCCTTTTAGATGATACCCACGTTTGGTATTAAAAGCGTGCGCTGCGGTTTTTTTTCTATTTTTCTCTCTGTCGCTTCATAAATAAATAATTATATTATTTCTTATTGTACATGGGTGTGTGTACGACAATATCTAGATAATACACAATGTGCATCGCACACAGTCTTCTTGTCACGTTATGCATATATATATACATATAAATAAATAAATAAAATAGTACACTGAAATATTTAATAGGTAAAAATGTACTGCAGTCAACTTTAGAAGATGCGTACAACGTACATACATTTATAGAGCATACAACGTTATAATATTAAAATGTTTATGATTATGGAGTGATATTAGTTTCGCTTCCAAACTTCAAAAAACATTTTTCTACTCTTTCAAGTTGCTCCAATAAACTTGAGAATGAAACATTACAAACTTCTTCTTAATCCTATTATTATTCGTGTAAACTACACAAAAGTCTTGCTTTATTTATTTGCAAGTTATGAACAAAAGGTTCATGCTGAGTGTAGTTTTTTTAATATATCTAGTGTATCATACTTCCCCAGTCCTAGTGTAGACAGAAAAAATTCCTAAAGTATCATCATAAATAATAATAATGTATTTCCCTTTTTTGTAACAAAAACATGCAAAGAGTTATCTTTATAAGCGTAATACATATTTTATCCCCGTAAACATATGTTCAATGTAAATGTCCTTTTTATATGGTGTACGTCTTAATCTTCTGAATTAAGGTAGAACTACCTTTGTTTTGTAGAGTTTGTTTTTTGAGCATTTTTCCATTCATCCTATGGAATTTATATGACATACTAGACTGTGTACAATGTATAATAGGCTGGTTCATTCAAAATTGAAAAATCTTTTGACCTTTTACCTCTTCAAAACTTTTTACTATCTGAAAAACATTTTCTAGAAAATTGAAATTCAATTTGTACCAAGGTGGCTAAATGAGGTCAAAGTTTTGAATTTAGCACATAAATAGCTATAGTTTGGCTTATACGTAGATTCTGAAAATCTGTAGAGAATGTGTTTCTATTTGATTGTTTTCATTGGACCTTTCTATAGCTTGAGTGTTGTAATATTT
>JABASP010002848.1:0-17376 GCA_019776565.1 Sminthurinus signatus | reverse complement strand
TTATTTAAAATTAACTATATAAAACTATGACATAACATTTATTTGCAACGAAGAATACAACCCAGCAAATACTATTCTATCTACATATTCTTTGCATAGGTCATCAGGATTTAAACTTTTGTATTTAAGCTAGATAATGAAATAGTTACAATATCTATGTCTTGTAAAAAAAAATTAGCTGACCCAAGACCAATAATCACAATCGTAGTAAAAAAAAAATATACTCGTGTAAGTTTTTTAAAAATCTAAATAGGCATAAACTACCAATTGAATTTCTTTTTAAGGCAAAATTTTATTCCTTAGCCACTTATGATGTAATTTCTATAAAAAATAAAACATTTAAACTACTACTACATGACTGACTGCACTGTCGACACTATTTTAAATGTTCGTTGAACTATAACAAAGTTGTTAGTCTATCAATACTTAAAATAAATGTATAACTATTTCATATAAATAATTAAATAGATATTACATACCTCAATATGCTCTGGTATCAAATGGTATTGATATCAAAAGAAGTATAGTAGTTTGATAATATTGGTAATTTTTTTCAAAATGTTGATAATCTCCAAGACTTTGATTATTCAGATGACTTGTCTTTAACTGATAAAGTATTACAGTTACAGCAATCAAAATTATCAAATGTAATAATTCGGTGCACTATAGAGTCTGGAGTCTGGAATCCGAAATACAAATTGTATGTATTATGTATTTCTACCGGGTGATCCCTTAAACAAAAACAAATAAAAAATAAACCTAAATGTTAGTTTTTATTGTTGGGTTTCTTTAATAACCATAATTTAATAATTTAAACACCTTTCAAAAATTGGGATACAATACGTTGACACTAAAAAATTACTACGTCGTTTTATATTAAAATTAGTAAAAAAAGACCTATTTACTATTTACAATTTATAAAATAAAATACATGACTGTTTTAAAAATAAATATTACATCAGATTTTTATCTACACTTACTTTTGTTAAAGTGGTAAACCGAAATTAACTGTGTAAAATAACAGTTGATTATATTGTCAATGAATTTTCTCAAATAACAATTATTATTATGTGAAGGTACACTTTCTTGATTCTTGAACTTCAATGCTATATTTATGATGATGATGATGATGATATTATGACTTTTACATGTAGTTTTTGATTCTTGATATTTTATTATTTATTATTCCAAGAAAACCACTTTGTTTCAAAACTTGGCAAAAACAACCTCGGATAAATAAAACTCTGTTAATTCAAATTAAAAACAAAAAATGGTTAAATACACTGTTAAACTTGAATGTTATTATTAATTTCTTTAGCTGTACCAAAATTCTGTGTTGTTCTGGCCTCGTCAATCGATGAACTGAAGCTGGTGTGTACTGAAAGCTGTAATGTGTATAGTGTATAGTGTGTATGCGTACTATTACGACAATATGTACGATATTTTATTAATTCCAGAGTTCATAATAATAATATCATATTCAACATGATCTAGACTGCCTCATGGATATTCATCTTATGCTAATTTCAAAGATAATTAAATTACGTATTGCCGATGTTTTGATACGTAGAATATAAATAATACATAGATATCTGTACTTAAAAATGTAGATAAACACACATCCATACTTTTTTTTAGAAGAGGAAACATGAGATAAATATCTTCATAATTTTATACATAATTTAGTACCTACTTACTTTAATATATTCATCATATTATATTAGTCAGGATCGGTTCCACTCATTTTTTTTTTGCATAATATTTCCTTATTCACTATACATTTTCATATAAATACACTGATGAATGCTAAATGAGTACATAAGTTCAAGGCATAAAAAATAAAAATATTTGTTTTGAGGTTTGAGGTAAGAGTACACAACAATTAACTACATGTATCTATATAATATATGTAGTATCTAGAATCTAGACAATAGCATCATTTTATGACAGTGATAAAAAATACAAGAATCCATAAATCCATATTACGGGGCCGGTGACCTTTCTCTACTATAATTTTAGCAGTTTTAATAATTTTTATACTCCTATTTTTATTTGTGTAAGTAAATTAACAGTACATTCTCTACACATCATCAAATTACTTGACAGCCAATCATTCATCCAGTAAAATTGAACATGTGACATGTGTGTAGTAATTACTTACGTCTTACGTCTTTTATTTATCTACGTTTGATTTTTAAAAAAGAAGACGTCGATTGTTCAAATGAGTCATGTCATTTTTATTTTAGTAATATCAAATGACATATATATATCTAGAGCATTTCCCACTATACGATACACACATATTTGTCGTATATCATTGCTACTCTACATAATATATTTCTAACTATTCATTCAGACTTTGCCGTTATACTAATTACCACTTTTATCAATTACCACTTTTGCAAACGTTTTTATATTATAGTGATTTCCAGAGTATGAAAAAATTTAAAAGACAATGGTACAGCGACAATACATGCACAGTAAATACTTGGTACAATTTATGAGTAACTTTAGATTTACAGGAGCCTCAACCTAATACGTTTAATGTTTGATATTATGTAAACTTTCTTGGGTATGTATGTATATTTGCAATAAAAATGTATGTAGTTTATGAGAAAAGTTTGGTTTAATTTTACTCGTCTCAAATCTGTCATCGTGATCTCGTGTGCAGTTGTCACAAAATACCACGAAGAAGGCTTGAAAATACTTTTTATATATCTTATGTACATACGTACTTGTTTTGAAATGCATCCCATCTTTTCCATTTACTTATTTACTTAGACGTGCTCTTGTATGTACAATGTAGAATCTATAATATACATGTTATATGATAGTTATATGATACATGATGGCTTTCCCATAAAAAGTTCATTTACACAGTGAGCTAAATAAACTTTTCATCTTCAAATCTCTAATCTGATCTGCTTTTTACTCTTTATTTAGTTTTTAGTTTTGTAGGGAGGTTCAGTGACATGCAGGATGCAGGTTAGTCGTAAGATACACACAAAGTTCCTGTGAAAGGAAATTGTCGGATCTAAAATATTTCAGTTGTGCTCTTAATAGAACTAAATCAACGCAATACAATTTCTTGCATGAAGAACTAAATACCACAGAGACAGTTCAACGTTTTAAACCAAATGTTATATCTGTTCATCACTCTTTCCTCTTCTTTTGATAGTATTATCTATTATCTATACGTTTTATTTGCATGTATCTACAAAATACATCAAGAAAATAGATAATTACAAGTGTACTTTTATACTTTTAACTTTTAAACAGCTTGCTCTACTTGGAGTTGAAGCCAATTTAAATGTACCTACAATCTACAGTCTTTATTGTCTACAGAGCAAAATATACGAATAAATAAATGTCTGAATTTTCTGAATGCACCTATGCATTCATTTTGAATTACTTTGAAATGGAATTAGGAATTTTGTATACATTCTGCGCCAAAAATTTCTTTATCTTCATCATTCATCAGTATCATCGTCGTCAATATAAACTTGGCATCTGAGTACTTACTAAACATTGAAAATACATAAAGAATTAAAACTTTAAGTATATATGTGGTGAATTTATACTTGATGAATGAATGCTTAAAGCTTAAAGGTAGACAAGGAGTTCAGAATCATAGAACAATTGAAGATGGCATACTGTCTCTGTAAAATGTACATTGTATCTATTATGGAAACCTAGCTTTTTACTGTATAAAATGTAAAAAGCTAAAAGCTATGTATAATATGAGTGAACAGCCAAGGTTTCTGCTCACAGGACAATTATCATAATATACCTTTCAATTACACACCTTTGATGATGTATTGAAATGAAACATTTACATTTTTGGAATATTTACATATGTAAATTGGGGTGAAAAAGGCATCAGAAAGTTAAATGTACAGTGTACGTTGTATACATAGCGTTCATGCTTAAAACTGATACTAAAACATCAGCTTTTAGTTTCTAGGTAATAAGTAATAACTTATCAAAGCATTTTAAAATGTAGTAATTTACATAATTTGTATTTATAATTTATACGTAATGCGCAAATACATTTGTAATTTGTAACAGTCCGTCGTTGTAAAAAATCACGTAATGATAAACAAAACAAACTAGCAACTAGCCTTTGACATACAAAATCATTCCTTTACAATACTTTGTAAGTTTATCTAGTTTTCTAAAACATCAATATTTTGGCTTTTGGTATGATGCATTATGAATTATGATGGATTATTGATGAAACATTCACTACCCTTAATCAACAATCCTCTCTTTTTGCAACTTCTAATCATCACAAGAATGATACTAAATATACTAAATATATCTTCAGTATTCACTATATTCACGTGCAATGTGAGATGCCACGTTGAAATAAACTTGGTGCTTTGCTTCATTTTAGTTTTTGAATAGTACACAAGTATGTCAATATTTTAGTATGGTTTAAATAGTCAACAGACAGAGTAATCCCTAAAAAATCCCAGTAAAGTTTCCTACTCATGTGCTACTACAGCACGAGGTATCGTTGACTGTTTACAGTTAACAGCATAAAATAAACAGTGTACATTGTTTTGCTCACTCACCAGTTTAGCACTGTTCAAAAAAAATTCTCCAAAGATAAAACAAGATCAAGCACGTGGTGCATTCATTTCGTTACAGTTTTAAAACAATTTCATCCTCTTCCAACTCCTAAAAACTCATCCCGTCAGCATTTGTGTAATCATGTAATGTAATTTTGTACAACTGAATGATTATGAAACTGAAATGACCCGTGAATGAAATCTATGATCCTCGCCATTCGCCATTCATCAGTCATCGCACATCTCTTAGCATCTCCTGATGTTGAAGCAATTTTAAAATTCAAGGAATATTTTTCCTGGAAACACGTGCACTGGGCATTGTTTAAAATTAGAATAGGTATAATTAGCATTTATGCAAAAATTACGTATTGTCATGTGATCAGAACTCATACTATGTATTGCTGTCTTTTTACTTTTTGTTCTATATCTAGTGCCCAAGCACTAACAACTGACCACTGACACGCGCTGACGTTGAAAGAAAAGCTGAGGTTGTTACATTTTTAATGATGATTGCATTTGCTTTTACAAGAGTAACAATGCAAAATCCAAAAGGTTGGTATTTATGAGGTATGATCAACAAACAACGAACATGATGAGTGATGAGGATGATGTAATAATTTCCTCAAGTATTTTCCATTTGGATTCCATTACAAGTTACAACTTGTGTCTTGTGTCACATTATACTCGATACTTGATAATCACTAGACTAACTGCCGAATCATGTATTTATTTATTTATTATTTATAACAATAACAATTGAAATTTCATTTTTATATATTGAACATCAACCATAAGCATGAGGAATGATGAGCCAGCAACCAGCAACCATCTGCACTCAAACTATTTATTATTCATTATTCAGTAAAAAAAGCAAAAGGAATGGAAAATTTCCATGTACAGTATCAAGTATCAAATAAGTTTTACATTTAATCTAATTCATATAGTTGAATTAGTACTTGGAATATGTTATATGTTATATCATTCACGGATCAGTGAGAGAGACAGAGGGCGAGATAAATGTTCATTGACTCACAATTCACAGTGAGTATACAGATTACAGATACAGAAACTGCACTATAAAATTATAGATACATAATATTAAATTGAATTAACTGTAATTGCAATGAATTAAATCCATATAAATACTAAATACATGTGAACACACCACATGTGCTACATAATACATAATACATAATAGATAATAGACACACTCCATGTGCATGAAAAGTGCACATTTAATCCACCGCTCATTGACAAAGTGAATGTCAACTGAATAACTAATACATAATACATGTGCAAAAGTATTGAGTATTCATAATATCATGTATATTTCTGTACATTCATTCAGAGTTCAGCATTGAGCATTGAGAAATGAGAAATGGGAAATAGAAATGACATTTATAAAGGCTTCCTCTGTTCTCTGTTCTTCATTCAATCTCTCGACCCTTAGATAAATATTATTCAAGATATACATTCAATACAGAATACAGAGAATACAAAATACAGAGAGAGCCTGCAGTCTGCAGCAGATCAAATGGATAAAACTAGCGGTTACTGGCGACTGCTTGGTTGATTATGATGGGGATTAAAATCTATTTATGAATTGTTCTCTGCATGTGGTATGCGGTTACAAGTTGCAGGTTGCAGGCTGCAGTTATATGTAATAAGTAAGTAATAATAATTGTGTAAATAGTAAATAGAAGAATTGTTCTGGAATCTGGAACTGCTCGACATTCGACATTGACTTGAATCTTTTGTATTGAATATTGAATGTTTCTTTTAGCTTCTTTTGGCTCGATTTGCCTCTTGTTCGTATTAATATTAGTGATTATTGAGTAATGAGTGCACTTTGTGCATTCCGCATCAAAGCATCTATTGGATAGTGAAGTGTGAAGTGTATTGAACAAATAATAAATGTTGATTGAGTGGGATCAAGTCCAATTGATAATTGATTGCTTGCTCTTGTCATTTGCAGGATTCTAATTTCAAAGTCTTCCTGTTTTTCTCTTTCACAGCTGGAGTATAGAGTATAGTATATTGCAAATTGCAAACAAAAAGTATTTTTCTATTGTTCTTTTTTGGCTTTCTATTGATTTATCAAATGCTCTATACTGTGTGTATAATGTACATTGTGATAACATAATAGCACCATGCAGTTCATTAAAAACACCAAATTCAAAATTCAAAACTAAAACGGAAAAGATAGGGCAAGTTGATTCAGGCTTTATTTTATAATAGACAATAGACAAGGGCAAAGAAAGAAGAGAGAAGAAGAACACAGAAAATAGGACTGATTGAAGCTTTTATGCAAATGTGTGTGTTTTGTGCTGGGTTGGAGATGGGAGGTTGTAGATTGGAATAAAACTTTATGCTACTTATTACTTATACTTTTATGTGTGTTTGATCAATTGTAAATGTCATGTTAAAGATTGGAAGTGCATCCACCATCCACCTTCCACCCACTCGCCATCCATTCATTCATCCATTTGAAATTTGAACACTTTCTCTCCCCTCTCTTTCTTCTTCTGTTGTTCTGCTCTTCTTCTCTTCTCTTTTCTTCTCTTCTCTTCTCTTTCCCGTTCAGTCCAATCAGCGTAATGGACAGACATGAAAACTTGGAAAAGCCAACAATCGTAAACTGACTTCATATGTAGCTCGTTGTAAAAGGTATAACCATAAAATATAAGTGTAATATACATACATTTGTACCCCATCAACTACAAATACGTGTATAATACAAATCAATACGACATACGACATACGCAACTGATGGGGTGACGCAGTTCGTGCTCATTCACAATTCAGATTCAGATTCAGAATTCAGATGCAGTAAAAGTAAAAGTAAAGGCGGGAGTGAATCAATTCTACACTCGATTTTCGATTCCATTCCCTTTTGCTATTCTTGTCTCACAACTCACACATAATCCCACATCACGGTGAGTTGGGAATTTCAAAATTATCTTCTTCTTTTTTTTTGGTTTATTGACAGTATTTGGTTACAGTTTTATTTTTTTAGTGAAGGGAGTGAAGCTGACATATTATTATAAAGTACGCTACTTTAGTGGACTCCTACACACATCACACATTTGACATTTGAAACCTCGAGTTTCCATCGAGTTGTCACCATGTTGTCAACTGTCAACATTTTGGATTTCAATGAGGAAAAAACTGAGAAATTTCACCTGTTTACTATTTTTCTATTTTTCTCTTTTTTTACTCTTTTTTCAATGGAGAAAGTAACGGGGAAATAAAACTTAAACTTAGTTTTTTTCGGTGAAAACAACCAGTTTACAATTGTTTAGATTTTAGATTAGATTTCAGAAACTGGAACTACTTGGCTTTTGGCTTGCGGAGTTTTATTTTTTTCTTCAATAATATAACGTTTTACGTTTCCTAAGTTCCAAGCACCAAAAATCCAAAACAGAATATGATGTTGGCAATGACCATGACTACTGACTACGTTCTACGTCAATTGCAGGAAATAAAATATGCATCATGTATGTTTACAAAATGGATGTTCCATTGAATAGAAATGGAGGGAAAGGAACGTTTTCCTCAAACTGAATTCTTAAATCCTTTTCTTCCTTCTTACACTTCTTTTTGCACCAAAATTCTATATACTCTACAAAGTGTGTACACATTTTAGATACACTTTGTCATCATGGAGAAAGTCTGCTGAATTTTTCATACGTAAATAAAAGTATTGAGCACTCAAAGCCTGTGTACTGTGTACTCTGTGTGTATCTTATTTATGTATGTTGGCCATTTAATCAGTATGGATGCATTTTCAATGTACTGCACCCTGCACAACTGTTTACTACTCATTCATGCTTTTTGCCTAATGTACTCAATGCTCAATGCTCAATGCCTAATACTCAACAGCCCACACTCTACATAAAAAATGCAGGCTCCAAATTCCAGACTCCAAATTTTAAAAATGAATGAATTTGTGACCTTTTAAAAAGGAAAAGCAAAAGCAAAAGTCAAAGCCATGGGGCACTTTTCCTATTTCTCCCACATCAAATTACACCTCTGTAGCTTTTGTGCATATTAAATATTGTAAATTGTAGCTGCTGTATTTCTTGTGTGTGTTAAAGTAAATAGTAAATAGCATATGTACCGGTGTAGATTATATACAAGTCTGTATAATTTTATTGCAAATACAGAACTTTGTAACATATTTGCGCCCCCAAAGTTTACTTCACTTTACTGACGTCCGTAGGAATTTTGCCTGTTGAGTTTTTGTGTTTATTGAGTAACAAATTATTTATTTATGTATTCTTTACAGTCTACTGCGTCTTGAGTCTTGACTCTTGAGTTTTGTGTTGTGTAGTACAAAAATAGTGTAAAAAGTGTAAAATTCGCAATAAGTGATGCAGGAAGACATGGAGAAAACTTCACCTCCTGAAAAGTTTACTTAAAGTTTTCAAGGAAAATCTACCTGAAAATAGAAAATATTATTTCACATCATATGAAAAAACTTTGACCATCCAGGTGTGAGAAAAAGTAGTACATTTTCACTATGACTCCCCACACCTCGTCAATCGTCCAAGTCAAACTTGTACACTGTACACTTAAAATGTATCGAGTACTTTTTATACATAATCTAGAAGAGACCACAAGTACGAAGAATGCAGAATTAAAACAACTGTACACTGTAAAAAATGTAACAGAGAAAAGTTGAGATGTCAATATTTTGTTTCTATTTGCTCAACGCAGACTGTACACTTTGAACTGTACACTTTACTTTGGTTGCGGACCTAATGCCTAAGGACAAAAACTAAATCAAACATCTTTCAAATCTAATACACCCACACACTATTTCTGGATACTTTGTACTTTGTACATTATATAAAAGAAAGGGAAAAAGAGAAAAAACTGAGAGCTGAAAAATAGTACTAGTGTTATTATTATCTCGTTCCCTTTTGAACGTCAATGATTGAACGATGTACAAAGAGCAAAGAACAATGTACACAAAATATAATAAGTTCTGCATAGATGTGTGTAGTGTGTGAAGAAAGTTGTGGAAAGTAGAAAGTAAAAAGATACAAGAACTTTTCTTTGAAAAATAATTGACTTGGGAAATCATGAGGACTGTTCCTTTTCTTTCCTTTTGTATTTTCTATTGTACACAATACTTCTACGTTACATTTATAATGCAAGACTTCATACTTTTTTCATATACTTTCTCTCGTCTCGTCTCTTTGAGCTTTCTTTCACTTTCTCCTTGGCTGTGTTCAGTGTTGACTTCTCATTCTTGAGTATTGACTCTCTATTCTCGATTGAACTTTTGCATGAATGAAATATCTGTAAGAAATAGTTTGAAATTTGAAACGAAGAGATGTATTGAAACGCACAAGTGTCAATGTAAAATGTACTCACTTGTCAGCTTTCAGTTTTCTTGCTTTTTTAGAAAGGGGAAGAAATTACTTTGACCACTTGATTTTGCTGCTTACATTCTGTAGGTATGTTCTGTATTGTGTATTGTCAATTGTATTTTTATATTGTGCATGGTTGAGTAAATACTAAATACACAAATTACAATACTTTTTATTCTATTGAGTAAACTTTTAAAATGCGTCTTTAGTCACTAATATCTACTTTCTACAACAGAAAATAGTATATAATATATCTAGTAATAACTTGAAAAATAAAGCACAATGAATGTTCTATTTAATAATTAATAATGCATAAATAATGGGATTTGGAGAGTTTCCTAAAATTCATTCATGAATTTATAATTCTTTTTATGTATAATTTTTCAAGTAGCTGCTCCCGCTCCTCCAAAAGATTTTATGATTTTTATGAATACATACAAATACCAAATACCAAATATACTTATAAATAAACAAAACATCAAACTGTTTTATCATCTGTCCGTATTCCTGAGGGAATGAGTAAACGAGAAGGAGAAAAAAATGCAAAGGAATTTAAAGGTCAAAGATCGCTCGAGTCTCTTGTCTCGAGTCGAGTCTCAAGTTGATAAGTTGTGAAAATTCTGAAATAAACCCATTATCAAATTTAGTAAAACCGTAAAGAGTAAAGAGTAAACAACAGAGCTGCGCTTGAGCAACACGATTTACGGAATTCTAATGAGAGGAAATGACAAATAATTATGTTATACGTGCTTTGAATCAAGAGTGTCATCATAATGAATCATGAAGTACTAAAATTGCTTTACATTTTACATTTTAAAATTGATCGCTTAATCACATTGATTTTTTTTAAAACTGTCCTATTCTTGATTCTTCTTCTTCGAAAGTTCCAAGTTTTTTCCTGAAATTTGAAAGTTTCTGGTAAAAAACTGAGGCAAACGATTAAATTATTTCTTTCGACATTCGACATTCGACTTTTAATGTGCCCTTGTTTTTTGTTTTTTAGGATTAAAATTAAGAATCGAGAAAATGTAGAAGAAATGTAAAAAATAAGAAATGACGGGTTGAAGGCCGTATTCTTTACAATACATATAGACTAAATACATTTGCATCATTATTTAGCTGAATCGGTGCACATCTGTGCAGTACACATTACAAATTACAAAGTACGGAGCAAGCAAGACAAATTCATTCAAAAGACTCTTTGCATATTATGTAACTGTACACTGTACCATCTGAATTCTGTATGCATGTACAATAGTATGAATGAAAAAGAAGGAGCTTTTGACTTGACTCTGGATCTTTTTTCTCTAGTTTACCAATACCACTATACCATCAGCACCACTGGAAAACGCTGCATAGAAAATAAGACAACCATAATATAATACAGACCACAAGAACTGAAAAGACTTGATACTAAGGATACACTGAACACTACATCACTTTATCTTATGCCTGTTCGTGTTCTTGTTCTTGCTCACTCTTCCAATTTATACTATGACTTTGACTTATTGAAGATCACAGGGAGCAAGAAAGAAGGAAGACGAAGAGCTTCCGTTGACTACTAAAATAGAATGAGGTAGGACGTTCGTTTAGGACTCAAAGGAGTAAAAAGAATTCACAAGATGCTAAAATCCTCAGTTTTTATATGCATATTACATATTATATTAACACGCTCTCTCTGCTTTCTGGTTTCTAGTTTGCAGGATTTTATACTTTATATATCCCACACCGGAAATTTAACCTTTTCAGTTTTTATCTATACACAAAAATGCAAATTTTCCAGATGAATACAATGTCTGTAATCTCTAATCTGTTGTGCGTTGTGTATTGTGCATCTGTAGATTGTAGATTGTAGATAGTAGATAGATTGTATTAACAGATTGTGAAAGGTACGAGATCAACTGTAGATTGTAGATTGTAGATCTCATCTCAGGCTTTAGAAATGTGAAATGTGAATTTTCATGGACAACTTTTACATGAGTCCGCAGTAATAAAATAAAATAAAATACATGTAAGATTTGTATTTTCCATTCAACCCTGATTTTAGTTTTCGGTTTTCGGTTTTGGCTCTGATTCTGATTCTGGTTTGGTTTTTGGGTTTGCTCTTGAATTCGTCTTGATTCCAATTTATCATTTACACTGATTAGATCTGACTTGATGTTTGAGATTTGAGACTTGTTAGTTTACATTTAGTGCCCTTTAAATTTACATGTTGTGGGTTGTGGGAGAAGATAGGGATGACTGATGATGACGGTGATGATGGGCCACAAGCTACAAAGTACAAGCTCCAAGCTACAAGTTTTCCAAACTCCAAAAACCAAAATATCTCCAAAATCTAAAATTCCAAGGTCACCTCTCAAAGGCTTTTAGAATATTAAATATTGAATCGCTAATCTGATTCGATTCGATCAGGAGAGATCAGAACCGTGTTTGCCGAGTGACTGGTATAAAATATAAAATGCTAATGGTATGGTAAATATAGAGTAGCATGTAAAATGTAGACGGCAGACGGTACAAAGTGGTGGATTTGAATTTCGGATTTCGGATTTTGGATGTGGGTAGATTGAAAGATTGGTTTGTTGACTGAATTTCCTCGTACCCGTACACTGTACTCCGTACATGACATTCTACATTCTCCAATCCAAGTATCCTAAAATGATCAACATTCAAAATTCACACCTTGATACACATGGGAAATGATATCTCGACTCTTTGGCTTTTTAAACTATTTTCTATTTCAGTTCTTTTTCTGTCTCTCTTTTATGTACTTTACTATTAGCTATCTTTTCTTCAATGTTATTCTGAATTTATCCAAAATCCAAATATTCAATGTCCACAGCCCATACTTTTCACTGTTGTTCACTTTGAAATTTCAAAGTGCAGTTGAGAGCTGAGAGCTGAGAAGTGAGAGTAAGCAGTAAACAACTATTTCGGATAACCCCAACAAATAACAAACTCATCGTTTAGTGGGTAATAAAGTTTTTCTCACTACTCCGAGGTTGGGCATCCTCAATGTTCATATTGTACTTTTACGTTCCAATTTCCAATGTTACCATTTGAATTGGATTTCATTTGGTGGTGATTGGATTTTGGATTTGAAATTCGAAGATTCGAAGCATCGTGAAAATTAATTAATTATCCTTACACAAGAAATTTTGTAACTAGCTCAAGTTTTCAATCTCGAGTCTCTAGTCTGTTCTAGACAAAGGCATGTGTTATATGTACATATAAAATATATGAGAGTTGAAGCAGATGTAGCGCGTATTTACTATTAATAGTAAAAAGTAAAATGCGAATGCATAATATAATATAATACGCTCGCTCTCATTCCAGATTCCAGTAACAAACTTGGAATGGAATTTCATTAAGGATTTTTCTTCCACTTATACGTAATACGTATATTCAATCCTCAATCCTGAATCTCGAGTTGAGTATTCCTCCTTGTTAATTTTATTATCACATCTTTGATCTTTGCATCGCAATTTTGAATGAAGAGATAATTTTTTACCTCGTCACATGACTCTTTTGGATTTTGTGAACATTTATATTGCATAATAATATGCCTTGTGTCTTGTGTCTAGTGCCTTGTGCCTTGAAACTTGAAAGTAATGAATTAATGGGTTTTGGGTTTTGGCTAAGATTGGACTGCTGACTGCTGTCTGCTGAAATAATGCAATAATGTACATAATCATACCACAGCGATTCAACGCTCAACGTTCAACATTCTGCCAATTGAGAACATTTCACTTGAGAATAAATTCATTAACATGTGTTTCACCATACTCCATGTTCTTTGTTCAATTTTCACTGTTTAGTGTTCAGGCATTGGAGATTTGGATTTTGGATTTTAGAGATGCACAGCAGTGCACACAGGAACAAGAAGAAAGTCTATTTAAAAACCAAATGCTTTCTAAAATTAAATAAAGTACATGCACGTAAAAATTGGTACCTTTTGCGTTTCGTCAGAAGAACGTTTGTGGAGAGTTGAGACGAAGACTCAAAGTTGTACATTGCATAATTTACCATTTTACCATTTACAATTTGGCCAGAGAGGAAATTATTATTATCTATTATCATGTTGGACGAAGACGAGGACGAAAAATTACTGACATTGAAATTTATGGTTCTGGAACGTGGAACTTTGAGCATTGAGCACGTCTCTTGCTTTTACTTCTATTCTCTATTTTCTCTATTCTTTTTCTTCCTTCCTCTTCCTCTATTAAAAGGGCAACCTTTGCGTCATTCAAAAGTTTTAAAAAACTGGGAAAGGATCATGAAAGTCACCAGTCACCACAAAAGATAAAGACAAAGACAAAAAAGTATGTATGACAAAGCTTCCTTCTTTCTTCAATTTCCATTCATTCATTCATTTTCTTCCATCTTCCATCATTTATGCATAATGCATAGTAATTTACATTTCACGTAGTAAATTGTACATTGTACAATTGTTGGCGTTGGCTCGTTTTCATTCTTAATGGGACTTTATAAAGAATATTAATATCACTAGTATTATTTCCTATAAGAATTTAATTAAACTTGATGGGTTTTGAACAATGACTTTTATTATTCCGATTTCACATTCCAGTCGCGGAATGGAATTTTTTTCCAAAGGATAAAAAGACAAGAAGTAAATTTCAGTACACGTGTACGATGTACAATTTTTATCAATGGCGTTGGCAAAGTACACACACATGTAAGTAATTAATTTTTTTTAATAGAGATAAGAAAAGCTATAGAATAGAAAGGTTTTGTATTTTGGGCGTCTTCTTTGTTTGCAAGTACTTTCTCCACAATGAAAAAAATGAACAAAAAGTGTTTGCACTTCATGAAATTACTATGCAAATTTACTCAGTATTTTAAAGGACCACGTGCAAAACGCATAATGCATCAAAGATCAAGGCCATAGATGTGTATAACAAAGATGTAATGTATAATAATATGTAACAAAATACAAAACACCGGATACTCGACAGGAAACCGTCCATGACTATATAAAAGCGGTAAACGGAAAAGCTTTTTACTTTTTACTTTGTGTTTTGTATTTTGTAGTCGGTACCTTTTACCTTTTTATAATATCGGATAAAAGCCCGTTCCATTAGACGACAGGTCCAGTGTCGTGTGTCACATTTCAAATTTATCCAGTTTTTTTTATCACCAACTCAAGGTCATACCAATTTCAATTTCAATTCAATATTCAATTCTCATAATGCACTCAATTGTATGCACAATGCACAATTCAAAGCATTAAGCATGCTCAAATATTTGTACACAATTTATATTTTAAATTTTAAAAGGTACTTTCACTGCGAATTCTTTTGTAGTTTGGAGCTTCAAGCTTGTGCTTTTTGTACAATATAAAATGTATTTGATACTTTATACTTGACAATAAATTCAATAAAGCATTTGAATTTCAAGTGTTCAAGCAAATAAAAAAGAAACTTTTCGTTTCATATAGACAAAGATATTTGTATTAAATTCCTTTTTTTGACAGGAAGGTCAAATGGTCAAATTTTGTCATGTGACATTTAATAGTATTTTTACTTTGTATATTATACAGCTTTTACTGAGAAAATGTTGAGTTGGGGTGAGAAAATCAAAAATAGTCCCATATCCCAAATGGAAAGTGATAAATGATCAATGATCAAGCACATGCCAAAAAGCATATTTACAAGAGAATTGAGCAGTGAGCAGTGAGCAGTGAGCAGTCACATGCCACATGATACGACAAAGTTTGCTAGTTCTCGTTCAAGTTCAAGTTCAAGGAAATTAATGTTTCGTGTCGAATGTCGAATAAATTATCCATTAGCCATTAACCGGTACACCTTGTCAAGGTCAAGTCAATTAAATTTGTACATAAAACATAAAACATAGAACATACAATAGTCTACTGTTTCAAGTTTCTAGAGATCCGATTCATTCTATTCTATATCCATTTCACATAGATGTAATTATTGTGCACCAATTACCAATTATGTACATGTAAAATGGAAAAGAAACATAATAAAAAAGAATATGGAAATAAACAGCTGGAGAAACTTATTTTTCAAACGTCAATATACAAAGAAAATAATACTTTATTCTAAATACTGAACACGTCAATGCTCAACACTCAATCTCAATAGTCAATAATATTAAATAGTACAGTAACTCTATTCAAAGTCAAAGTCAACTCATTTGCACGACAAAACAGAAACAGACAAAAGGATCAAAAGTTAATCAGTAATTGTGGATTTTAGAAACAGAAAACAAAACAAAACTAAACAAAGGAACAAAGGAAAAACAACAAATGGAAAACAAATGAATAAAAAGTTTCTTTCCCGCCCATAAACACAAAAAGAGAAGAGAAAAGAGACAATACATTGTACATTGTGCATCACCATTCACCATGTCGTGATTTCCACTACTAAAATCCTTTGCCATTCCGATATCAACTCAGCTCAGCTCGACTCAGCTGTTATTGTGTTCTGTATTTTGTGTACAGCACGAGTAAATACGCTTATCTCTCCGCGTTTCATGTTGTGTTTTGCATGCAACATGGACTGCATACTACATGGAAAGATATGTAAAGAACTTTGCAAAACTACAACAACATTCACAAATAAATATTTAGCTCTGTGGAAATTTTCCAGGGCAATGATGACGACAACGATAACGATGACAATCTATCTATAATCTATAATCTACACACTACATACCGTCGACGCGTGTTAAAAGTTAAAATACAAGTAAAAGTTGCTGATGGTTGATCCTTTTCATCTGTATGACGTATGACGCGCTTACTTACAGACATTTAACTGTATTTGAGATGAATCATGAAAAATGAACAATGAAAAGCAGTGAAAGCAGTTTTCAACTAATACGTATTTTAAGTAGGTATTTTATATTTTATATCGATGCATATCATAATATCATAATATAATTATCATCTTTTCTATTGTCAAAGCTCAAATAGTGTGTGAAAATATGTAATATGCACACGTACTTTGGAAGAGATCCAATTGGCTGTGACTTTGGCTTTGGTTTTGGCTTTGACTTTTCTTGTGTCTTGTGTGCATTAAGTACACACTTTACTTTTTAAAGAATTACCCTTCACCCTTTTCTCTTATTATCCTGACTCCTGACGTTTCCAGTAGGAAATTAAAACTGCATTGTACATTTGAAACACTCCTCTTTCTATTCACACAATTTACAATTTCCTCAAGTCAAAAGTCAAAATAGTTTATCAATCCATTTCCAGAGAATACAGATAAAACATGTACTCGAAATTACACTGGCGAATTTCATAATATTTTTACTCAAGTCGGAGAAAATGGAGGAGATGACTCACATTAACTACTCACTAGTTAAAATATCTTACAAATATAATGAAAATGGTAAATGATTACATAAAAAATAATTGGATGGGGCAAATAAATTTTTTGATG
>JABASP010002847.1:0-17380 GCA_019776565.1 Sminthurinus signatus | reverse complement strand
GTACTTTTACTTGTAAGTTTTATTGTAACAGTTGCTATGGAAAACCTCACAAAAATTGTACAATAAAACTTACAAGTAAAAGTACAATGCAAGTACAACGCATACTGGTAACCCCCTAATGTGTATGATCAGTATAATACATTTGTAATGTACTTGTGACCGTTTCCAGTTTAGATGTTGTTGTATCAGGATAACCAAATTGATTTGACATTTAAAGTGTCTTCTTCTCCTGATGACTCAACAAACTAGAAACTGGGTGCAAGTTACAACTCTGTTATTGCTTCATATTTTACATAGCAACACATTTGTTACTTGTAGCTTGGAGCTTGGAGTATCCTTAGACATTAAACATTAGAAGGGAACATAAAACATCTGTGTCTACTTCCTCAAAACAATATCTGACAATTGACAATACACCAAGGAAACTGCATGAACTGCGTACGGATTACGGATATATATATATATATTTGTCTACTGTCTACTGTCGACGTTTTATACGGTTATAAGTTTTAGAATATATAATATTCTGTCATGTAATTCAGATTGACTCTTTCAGATTTCAGATTTCAGACGACATCAACATCAAAAATATCAGTGAAAAAAAATGAAATGTACACTCTTTCTGACTTTTGACTCTCCATAAAACCGCGTTAAAAATATTGTTTACAAATTTGTTGCTTTTTGATCAATTACAAAGAATGTCTTTTAGAATGAAGTGATGTGAACGACATAATATTTCTTGCTCATTGCTGTTCTATTCTGAAATCTTTGAAGTGTGTTCATCCTAAATTCTTATATAAGTAAATTGAATAATAATTTTGGATTTTGGAGGTATGAGTTATCCTAGGATTATGACCAATAAATCCACATTCGTAATTTGTACTTTGTACTTGCTTAAAATGTGTAATCATGCATCTTGTACCTTGTGCATTAAACATTAGTTGAAGAATGCCATTCTAAATTCTAAACGGGACCGCACCACACTTATAGTTTACAACTTGTAACATGTACATTGTACACTTTACAATTTTTATCCACACAATAAATATACAGTATACATTATACAATCTACAATATATATAGTAGGGATTATGTAGACAAACAGATACAAAAACCAGCTCCCACTCTCAGCTCATGAATTATAACACTTTTTTTTTTCTCTCTCTCTTTAGAATTGAGAACGTGAGAGGAGAAACAAACTTACTTACTTGTTAGTAGTTACGTACTACGTACACAAGGGTGGAAGAAGGAGGAAAACATGGAGAAACGTAAATCATAAGAAAATTCTCTATGTGATTCTCCTGCCTTCATTTTCGATATTCCTTCCTTCCTTTTTAGTGTGCATCGCGGTGATGGAGGGAGATGGAAAATGGAAACAAGCAGTTTTACGTAGTATAAAGAATAAAGAACGAGAGTACTACATAATGCCCATAACATAAAATAGACTATGACTTTTGAGTTTTGAGTTTTGAGTTTTGAGTGTGCAGTGTGTAGAGTTACCTCAGTACTGAATACAGAATACTGAAAAAACATGCACACATGAGTATGTAGCATGTACAATGTACAAATTGTACAGTGTACACTGTAGAGAAAGCAAGAAAAAGGAAAAGTGACTGCGTAAATACGTGTATAAATTAGGAAATTCACCAGAGTGTTTTCAAAAGTTGTTCTATCTATTTATGTACAGTCACATAGGCTTTCTTTGGCACACTCTGTCTGTCTTTTATTTTTTGAGGGTACTATCTACTACCTACTACAGTTAGAAAGCTACAACCCCAAACTACAAACTACAAACTACAACATTCCGACCTACGACGCTTCTTCTTCTTCTTCTTATCACTCCTCAATCCTACATAACATACAGCATACACAACATACAACGTCCTTACTACGCGCTATAAACGATGTTCCATCTTCCATCTATTTACTTGGCCATCGCGTCGCAATGGGTTCTGATGGTCGAGCATAAAATATAAAAGGAGAAAGTCTCTAAAAGAAAAGAGAGTGTGTGTGTGTGCGTGTGTGTGTCTGTTTGTTTGTTCACTTGTAAAACAGAAAAAAAACGTATCTATCTATCTACTTTCTACTATCTATAAACGGACGTGAGACTCGTGGCGTTACACTCACACACTCTCTTTCTTTTTCACACACAGGCACACAACTACAAACACTTTGGGCTCGCGAGATACAAGATACTATACATACTGCAGATATGATAATAATATTGTACATTGTACATGGTTGTGTATTTTGTATTTTGTATGTTAAACGCTGTCATTTCCTGGCAAGTCAAAAGTCTAACAAGTAAGTAGGCATTGATATTTTAGTAGTAGTATTACACAAGGAAGGGTAAAAATAGAGTCAGTTGGTAAAGTTGGTAGTTGTTTACATATTTACATGGTCATATCTTCTGAATAGTATTATACTGCATGTAGTTTGTACATTGTACATGATACATGAATGACACAATAAAACATTGAGCTGGAAAATGGTACACTAAATAATATTTATTATGTATGATGAAATGTATGTTGATTGTTGATACATTATAAATTATACAGGACATGGATGGTACACGGAAACTAGTATATTTTTTGAAATACTTTTACACTGTTCAAAGTTGTGACTAGAGGCCAGAGGTGGAACATAGAATACAGAATAGAGTTATAGAGAATAGAGTGTAATATCTATCGTAGCTTAGATCTAGAGCTGTAGCAAGTAGTAAGTAGTAAGTAGATAGTAAGGAAATTGATAGGCACATTATATATTTACATTATGATTGGTAGTTATTCCGCAATGAAAATAGATTGTAGAGGTATACATAGAGTATGTATATATACATATATGTATCTCTATTATAACTTGCACAGGGTATAGGGTGTAATATATTACACAGTATAATACTGGTACAAAAACATACAATCAGTTTCTTGTAAATATAAGTGCCACTGTGCAGAGCAACCATCAACCACCATCATTACTTGAGAGAGGAAAGTTAATAATGTACGTAGATAGACGGGATGGGATGACATGGTTCGGGTTGGCTATTGAGTATTGACTGTTGGTTTTCTTTTAGTTTCAGACTCTGTTTCCTTCCTTGTACATTGTACATTCCAGAGTCTAGAGTCTAGAGTTTACAGTTGTTACATATTTATAAATTATATAGTCAGTCAAAGGCTACTGGTGCATGGTAAATGAACACAAAAGAAAACGAAAAAGAAGAAAAAGAAGAAGACTGTTTGTTATGCATATATATAGATAAACTATAGAGGAGTAAAGCTCATGAAACATTTTACATGTTTCATATGTTCATCGTGTCAAATGAACCACATTACTGCGTATATAATTCATGTACAAGTTTTACATGTATGTGTAAATTGTAAATTGTACACATGTGTGCATGCAACATGCACAGTGCACAGTGCACAGTGGAGTGTAAATGTGTACTAAATATTCTACTTCCACATTTATACTCGACCCTATGTGTTTTAGATCCAGGGCAGATACAGCTTTGTAACTTTTGTCAACATTTTGTAAAAACTATCTTCCTTTATATTATTATGTTATATATTATATATTCATATGATCAGTATTAAAAGTTACATAAAGTTATAACATAGATTATAAAAGTATGTAGTACGACTCGAAAATGCTACTTTACCTACTAAATAGTTTTATCTTGCATCCTTTATATATATGCCTTTTGTACACACTTTACACAAATGATATTTCAACACAAGAGAAAGTAAAAGTGAAAGTATACTTGATGCTTGTGTACTTTTATGCTAGTAGGAATTTTTTGTCAAATGTTTTTTTTTTTTCAAAATGACGCCTGTATATATCTACATCTACTTTTCTATTACAGATCCTGAAATCGCCACATACTACATACTACATACATATACATGAATAATTAATACATATATATCATGTCAACAGGATGTGGACTGTGGACTCATCTAGAATATAACATTATTTTAACATTGTAAAATGTAGAACATGTAATATTTGTACATGAATATATATTGGTAGTTGGTGGTTGTATTAATTTAAACTTTAAACCAATGAAGAATATAAATGGTGACATTATGAACATCTACAACTTATATGCTTATTTATACTTTTAAATCATTATAAAAATGATTATTACTCTTATTTTACATGAGTATATCACCCCGGCGTTTGAAACTACCTTTCCCTGTTGGGAATGATAATATGATGAATAAAATAATAAAATAAATGAATAGAATTTATAATATCTCCTTACCGCATCATACGAGGTCCGGGTTGGCTTGTTGGTAGAGGACCGGCCCCAAGTACCGGAGCTGGAGGGACTTCTTGTTCTAATTGTTGAGCCTTGGCCATGACATTTTCTATCATAGCTCTTTCTTCGGCACTCAAATGACTTAAATCAACGTCTGGTACAGGCGCTCCACTACTCGTAGTTACAACACCAACAGCTCCTTGAAATAAATCATCAATTTTCTCATCAATAATCACAAACAGACGTATGTGCATTTTATTCTCTACCTTTCCTTTTCGTTTTTTTGTTCTGTCTCTTTCATTCACTCACTTTCTCTATAGTTCTATAATATACCACTCTGTAATTTCTACTCTCAAAAAGTGTGTAAGTGAGTGCATGATACATAATATATGCACATTCTTTCACCTCCACACCTGTTTTCATTCACGTTTGTAAAAAAAAATTATTTCAAATTTTAGTATGTATTATAAAAAGCAAATGGCTATAAATGTGATGTAAGAATATCATGCAAAAGTATATATATATATATATATATATATACATAATATTATATATATTTGTACTTTGAAAGAGACAGATCAGATGTACGAGTTAATAAAAGACTCCATTTGATTTATATTAAAATATTTTAAATTATAGAAAAATTCGTTTGTTATTGTTTTTTTTTAATTTTAATGCATTATTTTACATATAATAATATATGATATTCATACCTTGATTGGGTAAACGAGGCGGGTGTTGTTGTTGCTGTTGTTGTGGGAACATTCCAGGTCCAGGTGGACCTCTAGGTCTTCCAATTCCACTTCCCGGACCTCTCATCCCCATTCCCATTCCAGGAGGAGGGGCACCACCACCACCTGGAGGCATTCCAGGTCCTCTGGGCATTCCGGTATTAGTACCAGGTGCGGGTTGAGGACCATTGAAACGATGAGGAGTTCCACCCATTCCACCACCACCTGGAGGCATTCCAGGTCTAGGTCCTCCAAAAGGCTGAGGTGGACCTCCTCGAATCATAGTTCCAGGAGTTGGCCGTGGTCCACTGAAGGTATTTGAAGGTCCTACAAATGGACGTGGACCTTGTCCAGGACCACCACCCATCTGAGGAGGAGGTCGTGTTTGAGGAAATCCAGCCATTGGTCTCTGTTGTTGAGGATGTTGTTGTTGTTGTTGTTGACCTTGTCCAGGTAACCCCAGTCCACCAAGTGGACCTCCTGGGACACCTGGTTGACCATCCTCGGTCCCCAGAATGTTGTTGAGCATTTTACTTGCAAAGCTGAACATTTTTGATGGTGTTTTTTGTTTACGTTATATATTTATTTACTTATTAAAGTTATTATAGATATTGATTTCTATAATTATTTTATTATTATAGCATTGAAGAGTGAACCAATGATTTTATTATTTTTTTTTTCATTAGTTATTCTACTTGTAATTTTTTTAATTTTTATGTGTGTACATATATTGAGTTATACTTTGTTTGTTTTATGCATTGTTTTTTTACTCTTGTAATTTCTTCTGTTCTCCTTCCTGTTTTAATAATTTGTGATTTCTTTGTGATTTTGTAATGTATTCATGTTTTTTTAATCCTATAATATATTATAATACAGTACTAGTATAATTTTGTAAGTAATTTTTTTATCTCAGTAAATTAATTATACAATAATATTACTTCTTGTTTACTTTTATGAATTTTAATACAATATCCTGTTGGATGGGCACTAGGACACACTCTCACTGTATTTTATTTATTTATTCTTATTCTTATTCTTTTATTTTTTACTTTACTTTGTTTCACCTTTTCAAAACCCCATTACTCAACTCATTGTGAGCAGCAGTGGTAATAATAATAATTATTATTATTGTAGAAATAATAATAGTAGTAGTAGTTGTTGTGGTCATTTGAGAATGACTTCACTTTCACTTTTTTTTGTTTTTGTTTTTGCCAGTTTTGGCTCCAAATGTCCGAGTCTGAAGCACAAGCACAAAAATCCACCATACAGGCAGCAGAATTTTTAGTTGTAGATGATGATGATATTATTAGAGAGAATAGTAATACTATAGATATTTGGAACAACTTTGTTAAATTTTCCAAAATTGATGAGTCAACTGCTGTGTGAACAGTTTGATTATTTTTTGTAATTCCAATTAATTGACTTGCTGCACATGGAGGTGACCCTTTGGCCGCCCAAGGAACACCAGTACCATTCATATTAACGTGGCTACTGGAGTTGAGAGACTTAAAAAAGATGTGAGGGATGAAGAAAATCCTGCCTTGAGTGTCTCCAAAGGAACAAGGCACCGTGGAAATAAAAAAGATGATGATGATGATGATGATGTTGATAATAATAAGGACAAGAATAAAACATTTACTCTTGATACTTGGACTGCTCGTACAACAAGAATAATAATAATTATTGTTGACAAGTTAACAAAAATGGAGATTGAAAAACAACAATTTTTTGTTTTTGTCGTCCTCGATAAGGAATCAAAATAGTAGTAATAATAATAACAACAACAACAATTGAAATTTCTATTTGTTTTCCTGGTAGTGGTGGTGGTCGTCGTACTACAATGATGATGATAATAACTAGTTTTATTACTACTACTATTACTATTACTATTTCTATTAGTACAAGTATTTGACGACAGAAAAGGAACAGAGTAGGAGCACATCCTCACAAGTCCAAGTAGTTCAGCCACACTACTCCCAAAAAATACGGACAATTGTGAGCTACACATGAGCGGAGACAACAACGTTGCTATATACGTACTCTACTTTTCCATTCCTTTCTCTCTCTCTTCTTTCTTCTTTCTCTTTATTATAGCTTTCTTCCTTTATCCTTGGTTTTCAGCAGAAGCATCCGATTCTATATATATTTTTGTTGTATCCATGACTCTCTCTCTCTCTCCATCTCTAGCAACGGTGAAAATTGAGCATTGAGCATATAGAGACAAAATGCTGTACATACATAATACAATCCTCTGTTTGTACTGGCTGGGGTTGGTCGTTGTCGTTGCTGCTGATGCCGTCGTCGCTGTGAACCTCACCACCACCATCATCATCATCCTTCTCTACGCTGTTGCCTTGTGTGCTACACTTGTGTACAGTATACAGTATAGAAACCCAGACATCGCCTCCTACGAACTACGAACAAGTCGAAATCCGAGCACGGAGCAGAAAAGACTACGTCTATGAGAGAGAGAGAGAGAAGGAGAACAGTTTAGGTTTAGATGGATCGATACTGAAGTTGCCTACACCGTTCTCTCGTCTCCATCCCATACACCTTCCGTTCCATCCTACCAACTATTGTGAACAAGGAGCAGCAGCAGAAAGAAGCAGACAGTACAGCGTTTTGCTACAAGAAACGAACAAACTTCCTCGCTCAACTAGGTACTCACATTCATATTATATTTTAGATGCATACATACATCTTGCACACATATATACATATCCATCCCCTTTTCATACACATGTACTGGACGTTCTACATAGGCATGCTCTCACTTTCCGCTCTACATGTACAAAGAACAAGAGCCTTCTCATACTTTTACACTTTTGTATGTTGTATTATGCATGTGTAATGTATACGTATACTATGTATAGTGTAGATCATTCTCCTTTCTCTCTCCCTCTCTCTGCCCACTTTCATCTTACTCTTTACTCTTTTAGGTTTGCAGATTCTATTTCCTTTCGCGCTCTCTTGCTGTTTCGGCATGTTCGTGTATGTGTGTGTGTACGACCACACATAAAATATACAATGTACATCTACATTGTATATTCTATATGCTACATGTATCTATATACAACATTGTAATATGCATCGTTTTCTATATAATATATTTTCTTTTTTGATTGTTCCTTTCGATGAGACTAAGGCTGTTTAATCCTATACTTCAAACTTCATAATATAGTACTATAGTGCTGTAGATCATTGACTTTGACTTTCTCCGTGGACATGACATGTTTGTCATTTTTTTCCCATCTCTGCTATCATGCCACGAGGGAAACGAACCAGCTCAACTCAAAGCATTTTCAACTTTCAACACACGGGAGTTTTTTGCTTTTGGGTATTCCCAATTCATTTGGGTACTACGTTCATATTTTTATATTTCATATTTATTCTGTACTCTCTACTCTCTACACGAATTTATTTTGGGTGATACATGATACATATATTATTAATTATTATATATTGGAGTTATTATACTTTATAATTTATAATGTATCGAATGGATGTATAATAAAAAATTATCATAAATAAATAATAACCAAGTATCTACAATGAATCCATTCATTATCCAATCTTTTTGATTAATCCTTTCCTCATTCCAACATTCCCCTTATTTATTTCTACAATATTTTGTTACTACCTATTACCCATTATATATTGTGTATAATGTATAATCATTTGTTTACATGTACAAAATAATTAAATACATTTTGTAAATTAGGATAAAAAATGAATTTGAATACTGAACTTTAATAAAGAATAGTATATTATTATAAATTATATCTGTAACTTTTGGAATGAAATGTTAATTTTTTTTACGTTGTATTTGTTTTAGTCAGTGTCAGTGTGACAAAGTTTTTGAAAGCAACCAATTAAATATAAGAGAGGCAAGAGGCACACTATATAATATATTATATATTATGACATGTAAACAAGAAAAAGTAATGTGTAAATTGTAATAGAGCAGTACAGCATATAGAGTATAGAGTATTAAATGTTTAATGTACCAAGTATATATGCATTCAGAATTCAGATTGGGACATACTATAGAAGAGAATGTCTTGGAGTATGGAGTAAGTATAGAGTATTCTCTGTTCATTAATTAACTCGATTAGAAAATGAAGTAGACAGGAGTGAGCCGCTGTCTAGCTTCTATAGATGCGAAGGATGAGTAAAACTCTTAAAGAACTTGTACACGGCATGCAATAAAGCAAAGGCCAAACCAAACTAAACTAAGCTAAACCTGATAAACCCACACCATATCCCGGTATAAAGATGCCGTCGGTTTTTTTCTCGTGCTCCTCTCCCGCTGTATCTCTTGCATGTTTTATTCTCCTTGTTTTGTACACATTCTTCGAAACTTCATCACTATACATGTATATTGTTGTGCATAGGTTTAAAGATTAATATCTCCAAACTATAAACTTACATCCGTTTGTACATTCCATACTCTGTATATTATATAAAGATAGTATGTAAGTAAAAAGTTGTATGTTGAATGTTGAATGCTACATAAATTCAGAACATCATGTATCATGGACATAATATATACATATTTATCTTATATATTATACGTACATGTATTATTTTGACTTACAGATTTAAATGTAAAATGTAAATAACTTATGAAACATGAGAAAGATGTTGAATGAATGGGTAGACACGGATGAAAAAGTTGGGTGAAAATGAAAAAGGGAAAAAAAGGATACAATGTACAATGTAAATTTGGAACAGGTTTTTAGACGTCTGTTCACAATGTAGACATATATTATGTATATTATATGCATATCTTTTGTGTTCTAAAAAGCTAAAAAGGATCAACAATTCTTTATGGTAGCTCTGAGAATAATTATGGGAGGAAGATGAGAAAGAAAAGGAAAAAAGAGAAAAGAGGGACAATACCTACGAGATGAAGATAAATGAAAGTAAACAAGTCAAGTACATTCTATAGGTATATGTAAAATGTGTGTACATAAAGATATGTAGGGCCCAGATTCACAAGAATCAAAGTGGAAACTAGAAAGCGTACACGAAAAAAATCTGGTAGACATTTGGAATGTGGAAGCTGAGATCTTGTATCTTGTATCTGTGCAATGTACACGTGTTTTTTGATTGTCTCTCTCCATATCCAATATCTTTGTCTATAAAGTTCTTTTTCACATTGTACACAGTACAGAGACAGATAGGTACTATATAATATATGTGTACAAGCAAAGGGAAGTTTGTGTCGTCGAGAACGTCTACGTTGTACATGACACATGCAGGTATGCACGAGTTAAGCAGGTAGCATAGAGATTTAGATATCAATAAAAAATCAAGCGGCAGTACCTGTATTATTATTTTGCGCATGTTGTACATTGTACACTGCACACTGCACACTCTACATATTGCATATTGTTTGTTGTACGTGCACATTTATTATACCAAATGTAAACCGAATGTAAAACTGAAACTATAGTTGACAAAAAAATTGGGAAACAGGAATGTTTTTATAGTGCCCCTTACTTCTTACTTCTTACCTTTTATAAACTGAGATTTCCGTAAAATGCAGTTTACAGCTTAAATGTTTTTATATGTGCTAATTTTTACATTTTTTACTTTTTTCAAAAGAAAAAACTGAGGTTTAAAGCATCCGAATTTACCATGGCCCAACTCATGAATCTTTTTGAATTTCAAAATCCTTCATCCAACATCCAACTTATTCACTGTTATAAATTATAAATGATGAGAGATAAGACTTTTGCACTTTTGCATCTTTGTACGTAGAACATAGTACATATACACAGTACACGAGTTCCACATTACATGTAAATATTAAAAAGTAGAGTTTGCTTGCCCTGGAATTTGAAAGTAAGTCACCTGTATATGTAGGAACTGGGAAATAGAAAGTAGAAAGTACAGTGTGTAGTACACAAAAAGAATAGAGGATGGGGAAAGCAAGCTGGTGAAGACAGCATTTATGGCCTTTACACGAGAGGAAGAGAAAAAAAGAGAGGAAAAACAGCGGAAGAAGACGAGCAACATAAGAAGTAGAAATAAAACAAGAAGCGCGAGACTCGAGAGTGTGCAGTGGTGTCAGCATAATATGTACAATGTACATTGTACATATATTACATATTATGTAGAGTTGGAGCTGAGAATGAAATGGAATCGAGAATCGAGAAATAGAGTAGCTTGAACTGAGGAAATAAGAAATAAATGGAACTACATAAGGTTTACTTCCATTACTCGTACTCTCTTTCTAGTTTCTATTTTCTAGCTGTCTACATTTTATATTGTATAATATATATTTGTGTGCATGACAAAATTTACTCAGTTTGCATACACGTTTGTTATTTTTTATGCATTCAGAGTGTATGTATAATGTATATATGTACGGATAATATGTAAGTACATGTGCAGAGAATTTCCCGCAGAATATTTCAAGAGTTTTGGTAGCTGGTAGTTGGTAGTTGGTTGGAAGTGTAGAAATCATACACCAAGAAGCAAAACACTTGGACACAGTACGTACCATCTAGAATCTAGAATTATAGAATATAGAATATTATGTAGAATGTAGACTGAGATGAAAGATGCAGGGTAAACACATTAAACCTGCATAATATATCCGCGTGTGAAAGACTATAGGACGACTAGAACCTAGAACAAAATATGGGGGTACGGGACAAGAGACCGAGTAGTATGCTTTTGAAGCTCAATATATTTTATCTACTAGTTACTAGTGTATATTATAGTTCATATATATAGTTGTGCTTATTCTGAGATGTAGTTCAATGAAAACATCGTGGATACAGAATACAGAATACAGACGTACAGAACATATACAGATAATCGGAATATTATGTAGAAAGAATGTGAACCAAGGAAACTTGACTCTCTTGTATATATAATATGCTCTTTTACTGTGTGCTTTTCTATCGGGCTCTGGCTCTGGTTCTAGTTTTGGTTCTGATACTAGCTCTCATAAATTAGGAGGGAAAAGAAAAAGGAGATACAAAAGGTTTACATATAAATTTTGCCACGGTATGGGTGAAAGCTATACAATATGATCACTGAAACCAGTTCCACAGTCCCGACGACATTGTAGATTGTTGAGTTTTATGTATAATGTATATATAAATAATAAAAATGCAGCATGTTTATCATCTATCGTCTATATGACATCAAAGATCTTTGGTCTTTGGTATAATAGTTTCTTTATATTCTACCTCTTTTCAGATACTCTCTGTCATGACGAATTTTGAGGATGTTGGAAGTTGGAAGTTGGGAGACAATAAAGAGGAAGAATGCTTTGTACAAGAAAAGTAAGGAGCGAAGCGCTTGCTTGCAAAGTGCGAGGGAAGAAAATTTCCTTCCTGTCCTTATACGGCTAACTTCTAGACATCATCATCATCATCATCATCATCATCATGAATAACACACTGTTCAAATTTTAGGATAAAAGCTGAATTTGTAATTATTCGGAGTTCGGAAATACATTTCTTGAGAAGAGCCTCAGTTAGAATTTTTAAAAAATGGAAGAAAAAGGCATACATGAAATCATGAATCACCTATCACTGTGTATAGTTGATAATAATTACTTTAAATGTGGCGGCACATTTTCTATAAACGTATAAAATTAAAATAATAAAGTGTAAGTACTAAAACGTTTACTGTTTACTATATTTTATTCTTTCTGACAATAAAAATAGGCTCTCAGATCTTAATGGTTAATGATTAATGATACAATGTAAATCCTATATAACTATTGATCCTGTTCAGTGTATCTCTATGACGTAAAATGTGCAGAATAGAGACTACACAACATATACGGATTTTAGAAAGTTATGAATGAATGGGTATGCAGATATTTTACTGGTGGTACTCTCTCTCCCGTCCGCTTTTTCATTTCTTCTACCATTTTTTAATATTTATTTTTTTTACTAAAGTTTGTGGTATATGTTTCAAAAGTAGAGAACCTGGAACATATTTATATAATATATACTGTATAATATAGAAAATAGCTACAGTGTCAAGGTTGTATGTATACTTCATACTTTGTATTTTATAAAGGATTGTCGATACATTATTATTTTTTATTATTCTAAAGTTTCTAGTTTATATGTCTATAGAATATAAATTATTCAAAATGTTTCAAAATATAATGTATGAAATATTATATTATACACTTGATTCTAGGGTCTTGATAAAACATACACAATAGAAAATAAAAGATCAAGGACTACAACAGCAAACATCATATGTATCTTGTATAATTATGTAGATCGTGATTCATGAATAATATCGCTAGTTTCTTTGACCTTTTTAGTGTTCCTCTGATCCGTCTTCATCTTGTGTACATAATACATGCAATAAAATGTGCGGTCCAATCTTTTATATTGTACTACACACACGGCATAAAAGAAAAACAGGAAGAAATCAAAATGGGAACATTCAGACTTTTGATACTCTAGACTCTATATTGTAGATTTTAGATTTGAGAGGAATTTAAGGCAGGGCTCCTCATTCGGTTCTCAGTATTGTTTCCGCTATCTCTTGTTCGCTTCCTACGCTTCTTATGTGAAATTTATTGATCGCTTCCTCAACTTCTCCATGCAGCAGTTTTGTTGTACGAGGAGTGTAGAATGTAGAAAGTAGAAAGTTTTCTACTTTTACGCTCTCTCTCGGATGACTTGAAGAGGTACAGGACAAAAAGAGTAAGTCTGTATAATATGACATTCACATGATACCTTTCACCTACCGAATTTAGAATCTAGAGATTTGGACCTGATTTTATTTCCACATGCTCCTCCTATACTCCTCTCTGAATACTACTTGGTGTGCCCCTACGACATGTTATACCATATAACAACGACAGGGATATAAACATATAAATACATGTATATACACAGGAATAGTAGTTGTTTTGTCCTCTGTTTGTAGTAAAGTCGGAGAGAACATTGAAACCTTGTAATTTGTGATATTTACAATCTTTGGTGAAAGTTGTGTGGTGCTACAAATAAATCAAAGTACATTTTCTTTTCCACTAAAGTTGATAAGAGTCTCGCTACATCAACTATCAGTATGACCCTTTTAAATGAGACAAATCATCATCATTTATACCATAAATTAAATCCTCATTCTAATAGTAGTAGTGTAGATTATTCATCACATCCCCTAGTTCCACATAGTCATGGTCCGATACCATATGGTTCACAACCGCAGCAGCAACAGTCAGCAACTATTCCTAATGTCAGCTCATCTTCCGCTAGAGATACTCTATTTGTAGCTTTAACACTCTTTTTCATCTCCCTGACCCTTTACTTTAGCTTCTTTCTGTGGAAAAAACATCGTGAGAGACCTTTAGCAACACTTTACAAGTAAGTAAACTCTCAACTTTCACTTTTATGTTTAGATATGTATACATGAACTGTTTGATGTATCTATAATCTATAACATATTATATTATATAATAATCTACTATCTGCAATTATGAGACAATAAACAACTTTATTGTCAAACTACAAATAAACTATCAAACAGTAAAACCTATGTGTAATAATTTTCTTTTCTCTCCTTTCTCTTACACCATTGTAAAACATTCAAAATTTTCTACTTTGAATATGTTCTACATTTTATTTGTTTCCTCATGGAAATGTCAATTTGTTTTTTCAAAGGTATTCTCAGTTGAGTCAAAACGAGATGGAAGTAGATAGCGTTGTATTTTATGGAGATTGTGTTCCAGCTGAAATTTCTCAGAACAGTGATGACGAAGACGGGGTAAAATGCTAAGGATTTTTTACTTTTGATTTTAAATCAAGCATACATGTGTACAAAATCTACACATTCCTTGTGTGACCAATTAACTATTATAAAAATTAAAATGACGTTTCTCCTTACTTACACCCTGACTGTTGTCAGGATTAGCTCAAGTCTTGAAGGACACACTGTTTAATTATTATATCATTTGAATCTTTATAGAGCAAACCCGCAACGCTGCATGTAGAGACAGACTCACTAATAACTTTATCAAATAGCTGTAAGTCTCAAAATGGACTAGGAGTGTTAAATAGTAGTGTAAAACCGCAGTCGAATAGTCATTCCAGTCAGTCACATCCTACTGGTATCATTCTTCAGGATTCGGATGAAGTAAGTCCCATATAATGTGTTCTTCAAAGCATAAAAATATAAAACATGTTATAATTTATAATGTTCTCGAGCAAAGAAATTTTTTACAACTACTAATTAATGTTTAATCATTAAAAAGATCATTTTCAGATTAAAAAATTATTCAAAATGTTTTGTTCTATCCTTTTGAAGGACTTATTACAGTAACGCGACGAAATGAGAGGAGAGAGTAAAACCGGACACATGAATGCACTTTGTTGGACCGAATGCATGAAAAATATATCCAATCGAAACTTTGAACACACACAAGTGAAAGTATATCAAACTCAACTTACAAATGCTATATCATTTATATATATACACTGTGCATTACAAAAAGAAAAATAGTCCTACGTTATAATATCTACTTTGAACTGACTGATTTCAATTACATTATACAATTTATCACAAAAATGAGTGTGCCATGTGCATCCCATAAATATTGAATGTAAACTGTTTATTTATGTTCATATGTATGCTACAGTAAAGTTCACAGTTCACCGTACGTATAGATAATATTATGAATTAGATTAGATATTTACACATGTGCAAAATACACAAAGTAACAACTTGCAGAACAGGGTTTCAATTTCTTATTTTCTACAGTACAGCACATAATTTTAATTAATTTGCATTACCAGTGTAATAAAGCCTTTGGCCCTCTTTCTAGATGAACGTACACACAGGTTTTTTGTGTACCTTTAATATCACATATAAGTACCTAGGTACAAAAAAGACTTGTACCCAATACAATTTTGTAATTTTGCATGCTCGCATTCAAAAAAATATTGCCATTTATTTCAGTTAGCTATAAATCTTTAAATAAAAACAAATGTCATACATAATACATAATACATAATATATATATATGCTTACATATATTATATATATATTTCATTTCATATATATATAATGTAAACAATTGTAATGTACAATATTTATAGATATTTGAGAGACATAATTTAGGTTTTACATATTATTGATTAAATACATTTTATGTAATTATTATTACCATATACATAGTTATACAAAATTTAAAAAGTAACTGAAAAGTAACTTTAAGAAACTTTCAGTTTCATACTTTATATATATGCGTTGTGGTTTAAATCTGCCTATTTGTTCATTCTTATATAAGTAATATCGGGGAACGGCAATAATATAATATATAATGGTTATTTCTCTTCTTTTTTTTTCATGATAACAATATTCCTATTATCATTTTTTTTAGACCACAATTAGTAGAGAATTATATTTTATATCATGATTCATAATTATTCATAATATATATCATTGAAAACAAATAAAAATATCATCATTTAAAGATATTCCATGAATAATACATACTACAAGCTAATGAAAAATTATAGTTGATTAGTGATTAAAATTCAACATTCTATATACTATTTTCAGGATATTGAAATTAACCCCTATTACACTTTTAATCTTCAGCTTTATTTAAATGGGCTCCTTTTGCAAGAAATAGACTTAAAAGGGCTCTCATTTCTTCTTTCAACTGAGGGCTTATTTGGTGTGCATCACCCAGAAGCTGGCGATGCATGTAAATATTATAAATTGCAACTGGCTGTGCTAAGTTGCTTTTATTTTTTAAAAGTGTCATCCAGATTGCATACACACAACGTGTCCAAAGCTGCTTAAATGGTTCCGGAACGTTTGGTGTAGTGATTAATTTTTCTCCCTGGTGTAACACGCACATGATGAGACTCATTCCCAACTGTAAAAAAACCCAATAAAGACATAATGCTTATTGATTTTATGATATCAATATCAACGTATATATATATATGTATACGTTGCCTATTCTAAATACAGGATAATTATTAAAGAATTTTATTGAAATATAAAATATATCATAATATATTATGAAATATTTAAATCAAAAATATTAATGAAAATAAACAAATAAAATATGTTGGATATGTGTTGCACATTGTAAAAAAGTGTACCTTGGAAATGACCAAACTTTGAAGCACTGTCTCACTAAAACCCAGACATAACTTTTCGAAACCTGAGACATCCGTATTTATTACGCAATAACGAATATAGGTATATAAATCCATACTATCACCATTCCTAAAATGTTTCATATTAAATATCCATATTATTTACAATGCCTACTGGTACGCCACTATTATGAAAATGTATAATGTTAAACATACATGTATAATATATAATATACAGTTTGTAGCTTGTTTCCAATTTTTGTTTTTGTACTTACAAG
>JABASP010002846.1:0-17387 GCA_019776565.1 Sminthurinus signatus | reverse complement strand
CCCCCCCCCCCCAATCTAGCTCCTCCCACGTGATTGTAGAGTTTTCTTCTTTGAAGAAAGTAAATAAATTGGAGAAAATATTCAACAACTCATGGATAACCCCCATGCATGGATGTACTTTAAATGCACAATCAAACATTCCACTCACATTACAAAGTATACAGGTTTCATGATGGCTGTGACTTTTATGGACTGAGGACGAATGATTATAGAACCGTGACTGAACTGATTCCACGCCATAATACATTATAGTTACAACACATATTATACTCGTGTATAGTGGATAGTGGAGGACAACAAAAGATGAGAAGTATTAAACAGTGTGGAAAAAGAGGCAAAGTACTCCGTAAGTCAGTTCTATAATAGAAAGCTTTGTAAGCTGTTCCATGTTACTGTTTACTATTTACTACTCTTTTATTGTAGTTTTTGGACAAGTGGAAACTCCTCACAGATAAGCAGGGCAATGTTTTCAATACACTTATTTCTATGTGTGATGTCAATTGTGTATATATTGTATATTCCTTCACACTTCACACCGTCAACCGTATGGTCAGTTACAATTTTATGGTGCACTAAGTATTATGTGTACATTAATCGATGGTGATTGAACCCTATGGCAGTTTATTACAACTCACAACTCCATATGCTAGATTTTCTATTCCGTGTGCTTTTTATTTACTCTGGACGATACATTACACCGATATGACACAAAATACTGTATCAACTTGTTTATCGTACATCGTACCGTTCTCAATATCACAAGTTACAAAGTGTACACAATATTGACCGTAAAATAATAATAATAATAATGAGGATTATTGCTCCAACTACCGTGAACTGGAGTAGCATAATATAATAAGTAATAAGTAATGTTGAGGTGCATGTTGTGTATAATAACTTTTATAATACATAACACTAATAATATACATAATACATAGATATTAATAAAAAATGTATCATGTACTTTTCTTTGTTCTGTTTTTATTCACCCGTGAAATAAGTATAATATTGTGCATACATTGTACATAAGTGTGTATAAATAAATAAAAATATTCAGTATTCAGTGTACTAGATACTAGAAATTAGAGTTATGTTGAATTGACACTTGGATGAAGTCTTCTTCGTCTATGCTACACTGCTACACCCTCTCATGTATAAGTTTATTCTCTATGAATAAACAATCTCATTTTATGATACATGAAACTCTGAAATCATTTACAAAACGTAATATCATTCTCAGTGCTATTAATCCCATAAACTAATCTATAAGAATGTAAATAGCAGTGGAAATTACGATAGAACAATGAAAAATGAACAAGAAGGAAGTAAAAATATATATATAAATTTCATTAACAGGTCATTTTTAGTGGAAAATTCAAAAGATGTTTAATATTTATGCATACAATATAAAATAATGTACACAGTACACACATGGATTTATTCCTGTATAGCTTTAAAACTAATAGTATAATATTGGTTGTTATTATGTATTATATTGATGATTGTATATGAATAAAATTATGAATAATGATTGTGATGATGCATGAAATTCGATATAAATTTTGCTGAATAATGTACTTATTTGTGTTTGAACTATCAACTCAATTGAAGATTTAAGTATTGCTATTGTACTCATCATTCATTTTTATTCTCAATGTTGCACAAGTAAGCACTTGAACAGTGAGCAGGGAGAAATTGGATAAGAGAGCAACAAATAGTTACACATATGTACACTCTAGACTTTGGAGCAAACTGCTGGCTGGTGGCCTATGACATGAATACTGCATACTGCATAATACATGGAGTAATATCCAATGTCACAACTACAACATCATAATCTCCCATATGTTCTCCTGACCATATAGCATACGAGTGGAGAGGAGCAGATTCAAACAGATTTGGTGAATGAGAAGGACAAGTAAAGGGAGAGACAAGCATGAAATCGGGGAGGGTAAGTATTAACGACATCAACACTGATCACTGATAGTAAGCAAAAGCTACAGGGTGTATGGTACATAGTGAAAGAGAGAGAGAGCGAGTGAGTGAATTCCAGGTTCTCCATTCATACGTGCACAGCTTTATCTAAAGGGTAGCACCGATTATTAGGATTAAGCGCCTCACACCATACTTCATACATACTATACATTATACATACATGCTCCACACGTCCATAGTTCATACTATGCATACATATTGGAACCCAATTGTCGCCTCTTTCCATTCATAAATAATACTGAATCAAATCTAGTTTTGGAAATTGGAATCTTCAAATAATCCTAACCTGAATTACTGATTACTCACAACTCACAAAGAATTTTATGAAAAACATACTTTTTGCAACATATTTTAATAGCGATATCAAGTGTACCGTGGAATGATGTAGGCATCAAATAATATATACAAAAACATATTACATGTACATTCGTACATGATGTACGCATAAATAAAGTTGTACAAGTTGTGCATAATTCAATCAAGCTTTGCATGAAATACATGCATGTTGTATATTGTACGCACTGCACTGTCCATTGCCTATATACTCAATACTCAGGTTGAGGATTCAATCATCTGAACGTGTATTTAATGAATAAAACGGAAAATAACAACTTCCGAATCCAATTTGTCTCTTTCTTTGACACACTAAAGTCCTCGGTCATAATTACAGTAATACTTGTAATACAGTAATCACTTGTACACGGAACATAGAGCACTCAATTCCTTTTCATTTGAAATTCGAAACTTGTGGTCTTAAATAGCTGTACATTATTCATTCAAGAGAGATTATGTTATGTGTCCATTGTCCATAGTTCATAGTCTATAGACTATAGAGTATAGAGCATAGAGTCTTTGAGGCAAAGAATGCACAATGTAAAATGTATAACCATGTGACCAGGCGAAGGATGTAGGGAGAGTATATATAAATTTTTTATTACATAATCTCACGTCCTGTCTGGAATCTGGAGTTTGGAAGGTACATTTTTTCTGTTACAGTAACTGATTAAACCAATTCCTGTTATTTCATGTATTTATTGCCTACATGAGTGTACACTTTTACCTATTACAAAAAATATTGATCAACATGAATCAATCCATGTTATAACTTTTTCATCTATTACCATTTTTCAAATGTTATTACAAGTTACAAGTGATGCTTATGTTAATCATTAATTTTACTTTGGAGAACTTTTAAAGGATTTAGAGCCAAAGTATTTCAACAAATTACTCATTACACTAACATACACACACAAGTCCCACCAACAGCTGCTTTAAAATTGTCCTGTAAATTGTATTTTATGCGTTCATTTTTAATGCCCAAAAAGTAACCATCTTTTTTTGTTTAAAAAGTTAAAAAAATACTAGTTTGTCAAGTGACAGGCTGTTGTTGGCCTCTCGTCGATTTCACTATTGAACATACGGTGTGGTGAATTTGATACCCTATAAACTATAAAAGATAAAACGTATTTATACGGTCAAATTATAATTAATTGTATATGGATCTGCTGTGCACATGTGTGTGTGAAGTTTGTTTGACGAACTACACAGTCTTAGTTTAGTTTACTTTCTGCTTGTACCATTGGTCAACAAGTATATGTAATATGTATTATGTATCAGGTTTATATAAATAATAAATAATAATACAGGTAAGTAATAAAAAAAATGTTTGTATAAAATGTATAATGTAGGACGTCGTAAAATATGATATGAAATATTATCGGAGATTGGAGGGTAAAGACAATGAGCAATGTTGAACAGAATTGAATGAGAAAGAGAGAAGAAAAGACTAGAGTTCATACACATAGTATATAGTCTCCAGGGTCCCATCTCTCGGGGACGAAGCACCTTCCACTGTATCCACTATAGTCAGTTCCCGCTTCTCCTCGGCACACGAAGACTATTAGTTCCGGCGATTTGTTTTGATCAATGGCATATCATACGGTACTTTCCATCTCTTACAAACAAATACACACAATATAATAAACAGAGTACAGAGTACAGAGATCGATTTCCCTTTCTCTGTTCCTTCTTATTTGCTATGTATGCGATCTGAGATCCTCACGTGGTAGAATCTGTACTGGAGATTCAATTTCATAAAGCTCACATCTCAGATGGGCATTGTACATTGTACATATTTATGGTAAATATCCAGAATCCAGAGAGAGACAAAAAAAATAAATAATAAATACAAAAGGAGATTTTGTTCCTCTTGGCTCTCCAAAATTCTTACTATTGTACTTTATACTTTATGTAGTCAAATATCCAGAAACTGGCAACTAACAACTGGCTACTGGTAATAATAACACTTGCCCAGAGTAAAACATATGCAGTTCAAATAAGAGGCAATAGATATCAAGTACCAAGTACCTGTATTTTCAGAGAGAAGACGAAATGGGAAAAGTTAAAAGTTAACCAAAAACATTGAAAGCATCAGCTCAAATTACATTATACATTATAGTTTGTACTGCTGTAGCAAACATTAAGGGAAAGTGAAACATGAAAAGTAGAAGAAAGAAGAGCAGCTCGGAAATGGGACATCACTTCAAATTTGAAATTGTACAAATACAACAAACTCCAAAGTACAAACTACAAACAAACCTGGAGTAAGTTACAAGTTAAACTCTTGTTGTAAACATGTAGTATGTAGTATGTAGAATGTAGAATACAGAATGTTTAATGCACACATACAGAGACAAATGTTCTAAGTAATAAATAGAGTGGAGTCATTCTTTCACTGAACAAAACTTAAACTGCTTTTTCTCTCTTCCTCAATTTTCTCCTTTTCCCTGTGAGTCTTGGAGGAGTAAAACAAGAGAGAATTACAGAATCCGTTTGGAATGGCAATTCTTTCATTTTCAAATGTGATTTTTTTTTGTCTTCTCTTTTGGATTTTGGATTTACTCCTTTTCTTTTCTTCCCTCTCCTTTGGCGTTTGGCGTTTGGTATTTGGCATTCAGATCCATGACTCTTTCCCGTTTTCATGTTCCAGAGAGACTTTTTTTTAAACTGCATGTTATTTCAAGATTTCCGCCTCATTACTTCACAACTCAAACCCCTTTTTTTCCTTGTTTATCCCCATTCCCTTCAAATCAAATCTCATTCAAATCTTATATTTTTTTATATAGTCAAGTTTTACAATTCCTAATGTATGTAGAATGTTGAGATACTATGTGTAAATTTGGATTGGAATTTGAAAAGTTTGGCATTTTACTTTTTACGCCTTTTTTGTATAAAACTGGTTACTCTCTGCATGACTTATATCTTATATAGCGATTTCAGTAGGATCAAATATTGACCATAAAAAGTATAGGATATAGGAAAATGAGCCATAGAATAAGAAATGAGACAAACAGTTTGATTTTTCATCCTACTTTTACGCATTGTACATTCATAAGAAAAGTCAGAACCAGTGACAGAGACAATATTGAATACAAAATAATAAAGAAGCATAATATTGTTTTCAATTTTCAATACAATGTCCAATGTCCACGGTCAAAAAATAAAACGAAAGTAAAATTAATAATATGACGCTGTATTTTTTATGTGCTTTCTTTTTGTATGACGCACACAGTCTACAGCCCACAGCCCACACACATGAACAATGAACTACGAACAGTGAACAGAGTAGTCACTAGTCAGAGAGAGGGAAAAGGGAACTTTAGATAAAAACTGGGTTCCCATTAGAGATGTATTAATAAAAGGAAGGGAAACTTACACACGCCACACGTACCATCATCTATTTTATATTTTATGAGATAAATTTCTATTGTTCTCTGCCCATTTAGGTCCTCATTTTGACTGACTAAACTATTTCTAACAACGACACCCCACAAAAAACTAGAAAAGGAATAAGAAAGGGAGGAAAGAAGTTGAATTCAGCCAGATCCAAATGTATGTACAATAAAATTTAGAAAAAGACACACTTAATACATTTGGAATTCGGAATTCGGAATACGGAATAAAGAGAAGAGAAAACAGAAAGCAGAGTGTTGGTTTGGACTGTGCCTACTGTCTACTGTCTACCTTGTTTTACAGTGGAGACTATGGTGAGCATTAGTGTGTTCTTGCTGTAGTTATAGAGAAATCTTTCCCGTGGGATTAAATTAAGACAAGAGTTGAGTTGTACTCGGGCTCATTATTCAGTCGTAATTGCCAATATCTTTCGACAAGTGGAGAGTTAGAGTTTTATTATGAGATGATTCCTCTCGCATTGTTTGGTTAGATGTTCCTTTTCCTGGCTTTCTCCCTCACTCACTCAACACTCACCACCAGTACCACGAACCATCAACTACCACACACCACACCACACCATGATCCATGATGAAACCAGACTAGAAAAGTGTAATAGGATGATAAAAAATACAGAGCAACTCTCAAAATCACCCATTCAACCGTAATATTATGGAATCAAGTATTACACAAGTAACGCCGAACATGGCGAACTGAACCAAACCAAACCAAACTAACCACTCTATTCACACACGATCATCATCTATCTATATTCTATATTATCCCAATTTCCAGCTTCTCCAACCTCCATCCTCCATGTATTGTATAATAAAGGTATCAGTATTCAGGATTGACAACTTTTGTCATTCTTTCTTATTCCTCCTCTTTACATATGAATGTACAATGTACAATGGACATGAATTGTATTATGCATCATCTGCATTATTTATTTACACACACCCCCTTCCGCATTTTTTGATCCAAAACTACATACACGTATACAGTATACAGTGTACATCACTGTAAGCAAGGGTATAGTAAAGTAAAAACCCATGGTTTTACCCTGGTTTTACCCACACATGATATGAATACATACAGCATAATATCAATTTCTGTTTTTTTTTCACTAAAAATCAATCTTCCTTAAATATAAATTGTGTTTTGGGGGGATTGCGTGGATTTTTTTACAACCATCATGTATACTTACTACATGTATAATTTGAGCAATAATTGAAATTGTAAAGACTTTATATAACAAAACCTCTGACAAGGAAAGATGATGATGATGATGACGACGGGTTGATAGTTGATGGTGATGAAGTTGGTTCTTATTCATCCTATAAATTATAGGATTTATTATTTTATATTGTTATGTATTATGTATTGGAGGCATCGTCGTTGGTGGTTTGGTTTGGTTGTACATTGTATACTGTACAAGTGAAATGAAGAAAGACTGAGAATTGAGAATGGAATTGAATCTTGAATGAAATTACTTTCTCCATCAAACTTTCATTGTATCAGATTAATGCGTATAAAATAATATATTATATGGATCAGAATACATTATACATACTACAAATACATCCAGATCTGTTGATTGACTCCCCCAGGAATCTATTCAACATTTCATGCTGATTCACTGAGGTGTGAATACGAATAGAGAATAGAGACACATTATCCATGGACATTATACATAATACAAAGTATATATTTTATAGCGTGTGTCTAGTGTCTAGTGCCTAGTATGCAGAATAGAGGATATAGATTATAGCTCTCTTCACTCAACATTATTTCCATTATGGTAATCATATCAATAAAATAATTTCCACCTTTATTATTGATACCCCGCCAAGTTGTGCAGTTGTTCTGTGCTGTGCATTTATCTACATTCTACATATTTCATATTCCGTATTCAATTGAGTCAGTTCTCTCCCGGTCCCGTTCTGACTTTTATAGTTATTTTGTATACTGTATTCATAATTCCTACTTACCCCGTCATGATGTTGACGTAGTCAAGTATCTGATGAATTACATCTGTACCCAGTACCCAGTACATACATACAAAGGACTAATTGACTTAATATCCCATCAAAACATTCATGCATGTGTATTAATATGGTAAAAACCGCAGTTTTATATGCATACAAAAGTCAAAGTCAAGAATACACATGAATGTGTATGTGGTCGTATATATTGAGTGTTCCACAACCCATCAGATTTTTGAACAAATGCATCTTTTCAATTATTCTTCTCTGGTTTAAAAAAACGGAGTGTCCACAGCTTGTGATTTTAGGGATATTGAAAGCAGGTTATTCCTTACAATTCATCACTTGACAATTATAATTCAAACAATTTATTTGAGGAGTAAACATACAATACACAATGTACAACGTTCAAAGGAATATTTTTAATTTTTGGAATTGTTAGTTCTTGTCCTTTTCAAAGTCTAAGGCTATCTTCTGTCAACGACAAGAATGTCGTCGTAGTTTTCGCATGTATAACCATTAACCAGTATAATATTATAATGATTGTTTCTGGAAGAAAATACCTACATTATTATCTCTACACAGCTCTCTATTTTCTGTCCGTTCGTGCTTTTATTTCCAGTGTGTTAACATGTGTAATATCAATATCTATTTACAGCCCAAAAACCACAGACCAGAGAAGAATGACATACATAAAATGGAGTTTGGATAGATGAGACAAAATGATGTACAACTAATGACAAATAGATTACAGGTATGATTTTCTTTGTCTTTTACTCCTCCCTACATATTCTGTACTTTGAGCAATGACCATCATAGATAACAACAAGAAAAATAAATAAATACTTACCTATATGTTATATGTACACGCAAAGTTTGTCATTTTGTGTGTGAGCGTAGTTTGTAGTTTATGATGTTTACCTAAAAGAGAGACACGAGGTAAAGTTGGTTGTTGGTTACTAATTGACTATAGGGACTTTTTAAATCGCTTTCCCATAACAAAGAGAAGTAAATATAGGACGATTACAGTCTATACTCTACAGTCTACACTCTACACACGTGCTCTTCTTTACGCTTACTAATACTTTCCAATACGAACTAGGAGCTAGGGTATTAAGTATTCATTTATGACATTCGCTGATGTAAGTACGCGCGTTTCAAGTTTGAGAGGAAACATAAAAAAATAAATACAAACAAATAAATACAAAATTCACAAAAGTGAATTCATTCAGCGCTATATATACACGTAATACATACATATGCGTCTTTTGTTACAGCCAATACAGTAGTACACATTACATACCAATTTATTCACGTGTATTGTATATAATAATATTGGAATATTGGATGAGGAGAGGTAGCGAGGAAGGTGATTTTGTATAAAATGAGACAAGAGATAAATTGTGGTTAATCAGAAGAAGATCTGATCCACCCTTTAGTACAAACAGTGAGAGGGCACACGACTGATTGTGAGTACTGAGTACAATACGAAAAGGCTGCTTAAGTTAACCATTAAATTGATTATTTAATATGAATAGACTCATGGAAGCATGGCATTTTAGTAATGAATGGATGGATGAACATCATTTTTGAGTGACTACAAAGACTAATAGAGGCGTGTGGACTCAGTATTCAGTTTTGTACATCCACATACATTCATATAAGAGTGCATACATTGTCTGTTATATTTCTTAAACAGATATACAATATACAGGTATACACCGTAAACATACCGGTTCAAATGGCATACAGTTCATTTTATACCCGTTTTGTACAAATACCACAAGTACAAAGTACAATACACAATACACAATAGAAGATATAGCATAATATAAGTAGTAAATAGTAAACAAGTATAATAATTTTTTAGTAATTTTGCAAGTTGGAGTCCGATTAATTAAGTTTTGTAATCATAATACTCACATAAAGCTGAAATGGACTGTAACATAATGAGATTGGAAATTTGGTATGCATGGGAATGACCTTTGCACTTGTATTCTGGATTCCATTGAAAACTTCCGTATCGTAGTATGTAATATTATGTAATATTGTGTATAGTGTATGGGCTATGGACTTTAATGCTACACATTTACGTTTACGTTTTTATTCCTGTTTCTTATTTTCTTCTTGTCCCATATATGTTGTAATACTGAAGTTTGAAAGCTTACAGTGCACAGCGTACAAGAGTACAAAACACAAAAGGAGCATTGTCGCGTATGTGAAGATGAGACGGGACGGAGTGAAAGCAATACAAATGGTACATCAAGTGGAACATCGAACACCCTTGTGTCCAGTATCAAGATATGGTTGTGGATCTCAGTGTAATGTGGATTTGTGTGTGTATGGGTGTGTGTGTGTGTGAAGTAATCCCAATCTCAAGTTTCTTTATGTGTGTCCAGTGCCCAGTGTCCAGTATCTAGCCTACGTAAATTGTGTTTAGGAATTGTGGCCCTTCTCAGACACCACCTTCTCTTCTTCTACACATAGTACAAACAACACAAAAGTAATGTTCCATACACTGGAAAATGAAAATAAATACTGTGGACAATTACATACAATATACAATATATGATACTACCACCGTCTTATATCTTCCATTCCACAGGATTATATTTATGTATACAACCCAATAGTTAAATAACATTTGGTTCATCCTGCTGCACTGTGCATTCATGTGTATCTAGTATATAGTGGATTTATAGGATTTTTTTGTACTTTAGTATATCTTTTATTCAGGATTCAGGACAAACAACATTGCTGTATAACGGTGTACTGACTTTCTGTACTTTTCAGTAACAATCTTGCAACTACCAATTGCAAATACGAATAATTGTAAACTATAAAGTGAATATGTATTATGTGCGTTGTAGATGTTTTATACTGTATTCTTTATCTTTCAAAAGGGATACATATTACTTACAAAATACAAAAAAAACATACTAAACAAAATATGCGTATTTTGTATTTACATTCCTTTTCAGTTTTCATACACACAGCAGAGAAACTTCATAGAAAAGTACACGATTTACAGCAGTGTCTTTAATCTGTAGTCAGTAGTAAGACAAGAATATTTTTCAACTATACTATATAAAACGTAAAAAGTGGAGACTGTATAAACTCTAAATTTTATTCAAGAGGCGTTTATATTTGTTCCTAGTTCCTGGTGATGTGGTTGGAGTTTCTATTATTTTATTTTCGAGGTGAAATTAACTAAGTTGCAGGTTGAGTGAATAGAGAATAGAGGATAGAGAGAGAGTGGGAGACACATAAAGAAAGTTGCTATCTACATGAATCTACATTCTACATTCTATATGTATTTGATGGGGTAGAAAGTAGAAAGAAGTGGAGTAAAGTTGGAACAGAATAGGGTAAAATTCTATCTACATGTTCTGTTTGGTGTTTGGTCTATCTATTTTCTCCTTGTACGCAATATGCTGTTGTTGGATGTTGGATGGAAAAGAGAATGAGGACGAGGGATATGGTTGAAGTGGAATTAATTGAAATAGGAACAGGCTGAATGAATGATGTGATTTGTGTTTTAAAAACGAATTTGTCCACAAAGAGCATGTTTCATTCAATCTTTGGAACGTCACTTTAATTCCCCAAGTCCCTGAATGACAATAAGAAGAAGAAATCGCGAAATGGCAATGAGTAAAGAACACAGCATAGTACAAATAAGAGAGATAATATAGATCCAAGTCTCAGCCAGTGTCAGATTCTTTCCTTTTCCATATTCACTGATTTTCAATTCCTCTTCTTCCTTCTTTCTTCTCACTTTATCTAGTTTTCCATTATTTTACTCTTTGTTCTTCTTCTTCTGGGAAAGTTAAAGGTTAGCTTTAACACGCACATGTACACTGTTTACTCCTGAATCTGTATTCATGGTTTATTTTTTAAGGCATAAAAATGAAAAAGTAAATGAAACATTAATTAGTTTTATTTCTATTGTTTTAAACAATTTTATGACTATTCTTAATGGATTTTTATATTTCATACTATCGGACCATGTAATGAAGATTACCGTAAATAATAAATATGCATAATTTTTTAAAGTCTTGAATAACTTTACACACACCCCTTCCTGATGACAAATATTCCAAGTATTTTATATCTACGTATTTAATGGGGGGAAATATCGTTTAAAATGTATACAACTCATTATGTTATGATTCATGAGCTTCCTGTGGGTATAACTACAAAAATGGTAACTACAAAAATGCGTGTAACTATAGTTTTACTTAGAATTGAGATGGCTCGATGTTCCATTATTTCACAAAACTCATTTCCATGTTCGTACGTAGGTTTACAGTTTACAGTGATTAAACATACATTATCCAGGCATAAAGTGTACATCTACCACGGCTTTAAGTATGCGTACGTTCAATATGTGTTTTTTTCTCCTATTTTCTCCTTTTCTTCATAAATACATGACACATAACACGTAAATAGTACGTATGCACTATGCACTGTATAAACTGTATGTGATGTATAGTACACAGTGTATGCTATAAATTCGTACACGTTCCTATTTACATTTGTGAAACATGTGATGAGCATCATCATAGCACTATTGCTACGATCATCGTCATCTCACCAACAACTAATCAGTCTGAATAGTTATATTGTATTTGGTTTTATATATGCCTCACTCAATTATGGGTTCTATAAACTGAATGATATGGAGCAGGGAAGCAAAAGAGCGAGAGAGTTTTCTATTCCTTTTCAATTTCATTGGGGCTCCGTTTTTGCCTTAAGCTGCTTAAGTTTAAGCATCCATCAACAGCATAATAATCCAAGGAAAGTTGGTTTCACTATAATATATAGCACACACAGTAAGCATTTTTTTCCTATGAATTGATTACGGACTTGGCTTTATACTTTATAGTCATTACGCAATGACTGATGGTAAAGATAAGTTATCACTGATAACTGATAACTGATAATGCACAACATACATGCACAATTATGAAGTATTTCTGCTATGGTTTGTGTATTACATGCATGCAAAATAATCTGTAGTTACCTCATTTATGCTTGGCATTTGTTGTGAATGGTTCTGACTTTAGCAAAAATAACTTGTATTGTAATACGTAGCATGTAATATACCTATTTAATTAAAAGAGCAAGTAAAACGGATAGTGAACGTATTACGAATATCGAAGTTATTTATTTTGTAAATTTGAGACAAATTATTTTTCGGTATACATATTTACAAAGCTTAGCTCCTGTCATTATTAACTGAACTGATGATCAATAATACATCAGTCAAACCGATTGAAATATCAAATTGGTGGTAAAAATTGTTATTATTATTACTATGTGTAGACGGTTATTCCTAAACGATAAAAGATCTTACTTATAAGTTATATAAAATGTAAAATGTTTAATGGTAGAGACATAAAAAATAAACTATAAAAAATGCACAGCAATACAATGAAATTTACAATTGTTGACAATTCACAACAGAAGATACAAAATTCTAAAACGATACAAATTGAATATTTACTCTTATAACAGCACACATCATGGGAAATGGGAATAATAGTTTTTCTACTTTTCAAAAACTTGTCGTAGTTATACTTTATCATTTATCATGTTTATCAATTTTTCTACCCGTGGTATAAATAAAAAGTAAAAATGTTCATTTCATGTTGTTTGTATTACTGGTCCATGTGTAGCACATGTGATTTCAAAGCATAAAATATAAAATGTATAATGTAATACTGGTTGGATAAATAGTAATCACTGCTCAGCAGTAAGTACTAATGATTTTTTAGATTGTCGTCTTTTGCAAGTCATGAGCTAACATATTTCATATTTCATACCTCTTTCTTTCTTTCATCTTAGCAATACTTTATTCCTTTTTTTCATTAGGAAAATCAGCAACAGTCTGGATATTTGGATTATAATTTGATGGCACGGGCTTTTTGGGGGATGTGCTTGCAGGTTGAGGAGGAGCAGCTTGGAATAAAATCTGAAGGAATCTAGTGAAACAAGTCATTCCTGGAATAACTAACTTAAAATGTACAAATGGCAGATAGAGTACCAAACCTAATGCCATAAATCCAATTGCATACAAGTATTCAATCTTTGGATCTTGTATAATTGGAGCCGCGACCAGGAAAACAGCCATGCAGAATACGAAGATGGGTATAACTATTGGACACTATTGTAAAAAAAATGACAGCAAAGGATATATTATTATCATAAACCGCAACTCTTATGTACATAAATGATCGTGTAATCTAGTATCTAATTTAAAATTAAGATAGATAGTATGTATTATTATTTTACTTTAAATGGCCTTGGAGCGTCAGGAAGTTTGTATCGTAGTCTTATCATAGCAAGGCAAGTACCACCATAGAATGTCCATGCTGCGAATCCAAAAAATCCTATTAAATTTTCAATGTCCAAGCAAACTGCAAGAATAGTTCCAAGTACAGCCTGAAAAATTACACATCAATCAAGTTATACCAGTTTTATGTTTTATTTTTCAACGTTGAATTATTATTTATTATTTCCAGTTTTGTATTTTGTACGTTGCAAAAATATTGAGTTACTTTTATTGAACTTTAGATTTTTAACAGAAACTATAGAAAATATATTTACGTTATAGATGAGAGCAAGTGAAGGGGTATTTCTTTTAATGTCAATAAATGACATAAAATCGACGGAATGGCCTTCCCGGGCAGCGACAAAGCAAAGTCGAGAAGCTGTAAAAAGTATACCATTGGCAGCACCTAGTGTAGGGAAGGGGAAAGTGAGATTGAATTAAAAGCTACATTCAAGACACAGTGTTCATGACAAAGTGTTCGGAATTCCGAAAGAATTACCAAAAGTTGAAGCTGCTACAAAAATTGGCATAATGAATGACACGGGTCCAAGAAGTCTATCCCCATACAAATTTCCGACAGACGGTGAAGTCATAACCTCTTGTGGAGTTAATAACGTAAGAAAAGCGATATTTGTCATAATGTAGCTGATCGTTACTAAAGGCAGCCCTATGAAAATAGCTAATGGAACTGTTCTGAAATGAAAAATTTCACATATTTTGTGTTGATAAAGATTAAATTCTACTAAAACTATCATATAATATATGAAATAACTGGCGTATACAATACAAAATACTGGATTTATAGTATATTGGTGTTGGATGATTTTTTACCTGTATGGATTTTTTACTTCTTCTACGATTAAAGATAGCTAATTTCATTTATTTCCCCGAATAAATAAAAAAATAAATAAATAATGAATACATACATAAATGAAAATAAATAAAGTACTTATATGAAAGATTTGTCTGAATTTTACGTTGTACGCTTTTGATTTTTTTGAGCCACTAAATTTTAGACTGTGTACACTATACAAATAAATTTGTTGGTATACAAAACAAGGTATTACCTGATTCCATCCATCATATGACCTGAAACAAAAGCACAAAACTCAGAACTCAAAAAAAAATTGGAAATAATATTCAGTAATAATAAGTATTGTCAATTACACTGATTGTAAGAAAACATTGTGATACGTTTACGTGTACATTGTAATGGTTATTTCAAATTATTTAATTACCAAAGACAAGAATAAAAGGCTGTGGCTAATGATCCAAATCTCCATATACTTCCATCAAATGAACTTGAGGCAGATAGATATTCGACCTTTCCTAAAAATCAAAAATTAAACATAATATAAAATGAAATAAAAAAAACAGTATTTGAAAAGGAAAGTCTACTTTCACTTTTTACTTTCGTTGAAGGAACTAAGCAAAAAGTAAAAGCATTGGAATTTTATCACATCTTCTATTTTATAATAGACCTATGCATAATACATAATATATAATTAAACGATATAACATACGTAAACTAAACTTATCAGCTATATGATGTATAAATTACAAGACCATAATATATTATATATCTAAGAAGAACGCACAGATTTTTGTTCTACTTTTTTCTCACCTCTGATCATGCTGTAAATACCACCAGCAACAATAATAGCGATTGCTAATAACTTTGCAATAGTGAAGAAAATCTGGACTTTAGTTGCTGCTTTGACACTGAAATGGGTTCAAAAGTCAATGTACAAACTACAAACTTACAACAAATTACAAATGTACTATTTATTATTGAATAGAACTGCAAAAATATTGTATTTTAACAACTCAAAGTGTATAGAACAAAATACTCAAACTTACCTAAAGATATTGATGAATGTGATCAACATAATAGCGGATACTCCAATTAATTTGGCAGCGTTCGGCACCGATTCTACATGAACGAAAGGATCCTAGACGATACAGAAATAGTAGTAACATCATTTCTTCTATTATGTTCAATTCACGATAATTTCGTTATACTAGCTATAATTGTTAATATTTTGTGTTATATTAAATTTTTTCCCAGAGCCCGTGATATTATATGCACGAGTAATAGCATATAGTATTATACTGTTTTAAAACGTACATTCCATCAAATCACAATTACCAAATCGTTCATTCAACATCACATCAGTAGGTTCTTGGAAAAGTATCCACTTATTCTATAATCCATTTTAAATATTTAATTTACTTACAACAGTGTATTTTGCGAAGGACAGACCTGTATAAAATATAACAAAGAAACAAATAGAATACTGATCAATGATCAATGTCTACAACAGCAGCGCTCCATATTGTAATATTATAACATCCTATAGCCTTTTGTATTTAATATTTTACATTTTGGGCATATAATTAAAATCAATGATGTTATACATACATATAATTCCTGTCTCGGCTGGTTTTAATAAAGACATGGATGTCCAAGCAAAAAGAAATCCAGGTATAGGTCCAAAGGCCTTTGATAAGTATGAATACTCTCCCCCTGATTCAGGGACAACAGTAGCTAATTCGATATAAACCAAAGCTCCAAAAATGGATAATAACCCCCCTGCAGCCCAAATAATTAAACTTAATCCAACCGATCCGGATTCCATTAAAACTCCTCCAGGAGATACGAAAATTCCAGAACCTTTTATTTGAAATAAACAAAAAACAACAAGTATATAAGAACTCATCTTTGTGCCATGTGTTATTAAATTGTATACTTAATATGGCTCAACATTGTGTAATTTTACCAATCATTGATCCAACTACAAGACTGACAGCACCTATGACAAATAAAATCAAAATCCCAAAATTAGTACAAATAATAATTCATAATCGAATATTATGCAATACAAGAGAAATGTTGTAATAATAATAAACTAATAAACACATTGTGTGAAAGAAATATATTATTTACCTATCAGTCCTACTTGTCTTTTCAGTCCTACCCCATCTTCTTTTTCTTCTTTTTCTAAAGTTTTGATTGCACTCGATTTTTCTATGAGAAATATGTAACATCATTTCAACATTATAACTAATAAATATTATTAATTATTTATTTTGCTTGAGGTAATATATTTATACAATGTATAATAATTTATATGGTGTAGTAATTTTATTGAGAACGTTTTTTGCACTATGACTCGGCAGTCATTGACTCCACTTTTAAACTCCACAGAGGTGGCAAAAACTTACGACTTCCACGATGAGATGTGTTTTCCATTTTTAAAGTTAAATATTATTTATTATTTACTTCAGTGCTTCGAGATATTTTTTGACAAAATGTGATTTTATAATATTTTGTGGTCCCTCTA